>JABGLZ010001052.1:365715-387759 GCA_014705045.1 Colletotrichum theobromicola
GCTTTACTTCTATAATAGAAGTTATAATAATATTCTACTAAATAGCCTTCTATTAGATTATACTTCTAAAAAGTAATATTATAAAACTTTATAATAACTTTTATATCTCTTTATTATTTATAAATAAAATATTACTTATAATAAGAAATACTTATATACTTTTTAAATTATTAAAATAAAATAAAAAGAAGTAAGTATAATATAAGTATTATATTACTTAGTTTATAGCTATATAATAAGTTAATAAGGGGTTTATAAGAAACCTTAATAATAAAATATAAATAAAAATAATATTTAGTTATATTATAATAATAGTATAAAAAATTAATTCTATTTTTTATAGTATAACTTTATAATAATATAAGTTATTATATTATTATATTTTTTAAGTAATATAATTAGGATTAAGATAATTAATACTTTAGAGTTAATTATTTTAAACTTCTTTATAATATATTTAATATATTAGTTATAAGTAAAGTAGATCTAATAATTTAAGTAATTATATATTATTTTAATTCTTAAGTACTATTTAATTAAGCTTTATTTTTTAAGTTTATATATTAACTTTACTTTAGAAATAATTTTCTAAATATCTTTACTATAATTTTTATAGAATAATATAAAGATATTATTAATATAGAAGAGAATTATTACTTATTTATCTTTTATTTAGAAGAGATAGAGGTCTTTATTTATAAGATTTAATTTAAAGAACTAAAAAGTTTTAGAGAACTCCTTATACTATAAAAGAAATATATCTTTAAACTTATATAAAGTATAATAAAATTTAATATACTTCTTTATTTACTTAAAGCTATTTAGAAGTTTATAAATAATTAGAGGGTTATTTAGTCCTTATATAGTATTTAGAAATATATTAATAATATTAAATTAAAATACTTTAAAGTTAAATTAAACTACTAATATTATTATTACTTTAAAAGTTTTAAAAATAAAGGTTATTATATATATCTATTCTAAGGGGTATTTCTCTTAAAAGTTACCCTATATATAGATTCTTACTTTATAGTATTTAAAATAGTTATTAGTATCCTATTTATATATAAATATTTATTTTAGAAGTATAAGAGTTATATTATAAATAATATAATTAACTATTTACTAAATATATATATTTTTAAGTTTATAAATCTCTATTAATACTATTTTAATAAAGTATATTTATAGTAAAAAGGAAAATTAATTAAATCCTTTTTATAATATTAAGAGTAAAATAAAACTATTAATATAAATCTATTTATTTAGTATAGCTATTTATTAAATATTTTTTACTTAGTAGATAACTATAATAAATATACTATAAAGTATATAATATCTATAAGTTACTTTATTAATAAGTTTTTATTATTTAAATAAAAAAGTATTAAAAAAATATCTTAGTTATACTCTATTATAATAAATATTATATATTATGTAAAATAACTTTTATATTTTAGTTTAATTAAAAATAAGACTTCTAATTTTAAACTATATTATCTCTAGCTTTCTTAAGTAAACTAAATATAATCCTCTTAAGTAAATACTTAAGTTTCCCCTTTTTTAAGTATAACTTCTTAAATAAGAGGTATATTATTTAGAGGGATATTTATACTCCTTTTATTTATAATAAATATAATAAAAATATTTTCTATATTTATATAGATTATATTTTTAACCCTCTTTTATAGTAAGTTAATATCCCCTATAAGTATTAGTAGTTAATTCTCTTTAGAAATTAAATCTCTTATAATATTTATTTTAGTAGCTAGATTTAAAGTTTCTTTTAGATCTAATATTAATATAAAAGTAAGTAAATTAATACTCTTTTTATACTTATTAGTAATATAATTTTTAAAGTTTATTTACTTTATTCTTTAGTTAGAGATATATTTATTTTAAGGTTTATTTACTCTTTATTAAATAGATATATAATATCTTTTTTTTCTATAACTCCTAGGACTTAGAACTCTATATTAACTAAAAGAAGTTTTTAAATTTTATTAACTATTTTTTAAGTAAAGTTACTTAATATTACTAATTTTAAGTTATTTTTTAAGTAGAAAATTATTTTATTAAAAGAGATATTATATATTATAATAACTTAATAGAATAAAGAGATTTAAATCTTATATAAGTTATAAGTATTCTAAATATAGTTTATTAAATATTTAATATAACTTTATAGTTTAATTTTAAAACTTTATTTATTTTTTCTTATTTTTTACTCTTTTTTAAAGAAATAAGTATAATATCTATATACTTTTATCTACCCTTAATAAGGATAAAAGTTATAACTAAAAATTATAATATAAATAAGTTATTACTACTTAAAATAATAAGTAAATTAGCTATCTTTAATTTAAATAAATAAGAACTAAGTATTTTACTTTAGTAAATTAATATTATATAGATATATTACTATTATTATAACTTTAAACTATAGATATAAAGGAAACTTTATATTACTTATTATCTTAATTACTTTAGTTATAACTTCTTAACTAGCTTATTCTACTCCTCTATTTAGTTTTTTTATATATAAAAGAATTAGTTTAAACTTAATTCCTTCTTCTTTAATTTAAACTTTATATTCTATAATACCTTAAATACTTAATATACTTATATTATTATTTTACTTAATTTTATAAAGTAATAAGTTCTATTAGTACCTTATTTAGTATTTAAATAGAAATAATACTTTTAAAATATATATTTTTTTTTTAGATATATATAAAAAAATAAAAATTCACTTAAAATATTTATCTTTTATTATTAATACTTATAAATTTAAATTAAACCCCTTTAAATAGTTAAATAAATCCTAAATAATCCTATAATATAATCTATATAACTTTACTTTAGATAGGCCTCTTAAGACTATCTAATAAGTATAAATTATTATATAGTATATATATTCTAAATAAAATAAACTACTTTTAATCTTTACCCCTTAAGTAGCTATAAAAAGTTATTTAAAAATATTAAAACTAAAGTAACTAATATATAGATACTAAAGATTTATATTATCTATATAAATTCTATATATCTTATATAAAGTTTACTTATATAGCTATATTCTAAAAAGACTTAGATTTATAATTACTATAAAACTTAATAGAATTAAATAAGATTAAGTATAAAAAGAGATATACTTATATTTAAAGAAAATAAAGTTTACTTTCTTTATTAAGTTTATTATTATAATATTATTCTTATATCTTCTAAAATAAAAAATATAATTTAACCTTAAATATTATATACTTATTTTATAAAGGAGTATTTTAGAAATAATATTTATATAGAAGTTCTCTATATATATAATATTTATAAGTATAAAGTTAATTATTTTAGAACCCTTTACTTTATTTAGGATATTTTTAAGAATATATATACTTCTTAAAATAATAAGATATAAAGTAATTTCTAAGTTAATATAATAATCTTTATAAATAAGTTAAATAAATTTAAGGATAAGAAGAGCTAAATTATTAATAAAGTAAACCTCTTTATAGTTATTTAAAATTATATTTTTTAAAAGTAAATATAGTTTAATAAATAGAATAATATATATATTTATATTACTAATATCTAAAGTATCTTTATTTAGTTTATATAGAAGTAAAGTATTAAAGATTATAATAACTATATTTAATAAGTATAAAGGGGGAGTAAAAATAGAGGGTTTTAATTTAAAACCTTTATTTTTTACTCCTTTTTTCTTTTTTTCTAATTTTAATAAGTTTACTTAGTTTAATAGCTTAAATATAGCTAAAAACTTCTCTTACTAAATCAAGTTAATTTAAAAGTTACTCTATTTAGTAATATTTAGAGTTTTATAAATTTTCTTATACTTCTTTTTTAAAAATTACTTTTTAGTTTTATATTTATTAATAAGAGTAAACTTAAAGTAGTTATATATATAAAATATCTATAACTAAATCTCTTATTTATAGGGGTAATAATAGTTTTTATTATAACTATTTAAAATATATAAATTACTTAGAAATTACTTATTAGAGTAACTTATAAGTATTATAAAAATATTAGCTAATTTACTATAAACTCTATTATAAATAAAGTCCTTATAAAGAAGATCTTTAAAAGTTTTAAATAACTAGAGAATTATTAATAAAGTAGATCTAATTTACTCCTTTTTAATAATATTAATAAGTTTATATTAAGCTTATATTAGAGTAAACTAATAGAATATACTTTAAAAGAACTCTCTAGAAATAAAAGTTCTTTAGACTTTAGAGAGATATATTTATTCTACTTTAAAGAAAATTATTTAAAAATCTTTAGTTTAAATAATAGAGTTAATTATTATATTTACTTATTCTAAAGTAGCTATATACTCCTAATATATAGTTATAAATAAAGAGGTATTACTAAGAGTATAATAATACTTAAAAATCTAAATTATCCTATAAAGTATAAAAGAATTAAATTATTCCTATTTTATTATTATAAATATTAATATATCTTATAAAACTAACTAATTAACTTAATTTTAAAGTATTTTATAACTTTACTCTTTTTTAATAATTTTTAAGTTAATTATTACTTTAGTATTAATATATAAAGTATAGTTATTAATTACTACTTTACTTTATTTAGTTAGTTTAATTAGTTATATTAATAAAAGAATTAATTTATTTTCTAAATTAAAATTATAATTAAAATTCTCTAAGTTTATATTATAATTAATATAATCTCTTTAGTATTTAAGTTCTTTTTATTTATTTTTATATTTAATTTACTTAAAGTAAATAAAAATATATTTTAGTTTAATAGAATTACTAAATAACTTAAAGTTATTTAAGTTTACTAAGTTTTAAATATTTCTAGTTTTTATTTTAATTTAGAATACTAAATACTAAATAAACTAATTATATTAGTTTATAAAGTATATAATATTAATAATAATTTTTAATTTAAATATAATAAAAAATAAAAATATAAGTAAAGTTTTAAATAAATAAGTAATATTTACTTAAAATAAAGAATAATAAAAGAAATATAAAACTTAGTTATATAAAATATATATTAAAATAGAGGTTTAAAAGAGTAGTTTACTAACTAAGCTTATAACTATTATAAATAAGTATATAAATATAAAAGTATATATAAAGTAATTAAATAAACTTAATTCTCTTAAAGTAAAGAGCGTAGTAAAGTACTACTTATAAGAAGGGTATATAAGTAAAGTAGAGCTAAGATTACCTAATACTAGGTTATATATAGGGTTATATAATAGCTTAGTAATATAGGATAGTTAATACTATCACAACAGACTGGCAACACATTCTCTCGTTCTAATCGTCAGAAGAAAATGGCAAACCAGCAAATCTCTCATCCGCGTGGTGCAGGCATTGTTTCAGAGCCTTTCGGCGTCGAGTGGGATACCATTGCGGTCACATTTCAAGCTATCATTGCCGTCGCCCAACTCAAATAAAGTCCATCACTACATGTCCCGAGGCATAGAGTGAGGTAGTATCAATTGGTTTGATCTCGATCGGATCGACAACCTGAAGTCCGCGTCATGAACTGCATAATTGCCGGTTTTCTGGACTTGATGTTGGAATTTCTGCAAGCTTTCAAGCCTCGTTTGAGATGGTGGAGTACCCTCAGCGGGCAGGTTAGAGGAACACGCTATTTAGGGCCTTCTTGGAACGAACACAAAGTAGGTCAAATTGGAGTGGCCCGAGAGAGTGATTACTTGTTGTGCGCCGTCGACGGCCGTCGCTCGTGTTTGACTTGAGTACCACTTTTATTTGGCTTCATGGGCGCTGTGCTCACGCTGCCATACTCGGGAAACGCTACAGTACTATTTTGACAACCATGTATTTAACAAGTTAGGGGTTGTATGTACATACAATACAAAATCACTTCATTTCATTCTGTAAGTAGGCCGAAGCAGTTACATTAGACAAAGATCATTCGACCATGGCGGCAGTGTAATAAAATGATAGCAGTACCCAAGCCTTGGCCCAGGCTTTCTTTCTGGAGATTGACATCAAATGTTTGTTTATGATGTTTTGACTTGCAACCACAACAAAGGAGCCGGTGAAATATTGACCCAAGCTTACTGTCATTTGGGACTCCGGGACCTGCATAGCTTGAGATCTTTAAGCACTGAGAAACTATCCTGTTTTGTACAGAACCTATACGGTTAGGTAGACGTTGGCCAGGCTGGTGGATCTTGATCCACGGTTGCTCTTATTCTTACCTAATCCGGACCGAGATTCGTTTTCTTTGTATGGATTAGAAATCCAAATTTCCTGACCCGTGCTTGTCCATGAACATTGATACCCTACTTTTAGCGAATGTAATACGTAGTGCGGGAAGATTAAGAGGGGCGGAAGGCGTCTTCACATTCGGGCGCGAGTGCTGGCAGCGGCGTCATCCGCAAAGCTCTCGCTCCAGGACGGTCGCTGGAGATGACGAGTTCGGGATCCAGAGTCTCGCCTCTTGCAACCGAATGACAGCAAAGGAGATTGAAGCTTTCTATGGTATGCGAGACCTGTTCTATGTTAATGGATGTCTACAGTAATGGAACGATTCGGTACCAAACCATGCTTCTCATATCAACCTTCTGACTTAGGTGACTATTGCGGCTCCGTTTTGTGCACTTCCGCTTAGCTTCAGCCTCATTGGTAGCCCTAGGGTGTTTTTGTGGCTTTCGCCGAAGGATTCCGGTTGTGTCCCATGGTTGAGGGGGGCCATGTTCACACCCGCGTAAAGCTCACATTTCAGGCGATGCATGTGCATCGTGTAGGCTCTAAAGGTTGGAAACACGGAATACAGCGACTCATGATCTGAGAATCAACGTATTCTTCTTGTGAGACACGTACTGGACATATGGTTGGTTCGGATAAGTTACAGAACTCGTGCCGGTCTTGTGATCACCGATCGTAAGGTATGCTTAAGAGTTGCCTAGTTGATCCAACGTTCAACATGTGAGCTCAAACCGCCCTGCGAAACCATTGTCTCCTCTACTAGAGTACTCATGTAAAATACACCTGGCGAAATATTTGAGTGAGAAGCAGCTTTTTGAAGGATATACACAACCTGCAAGCGTTTTCATGCAATCACTTCGCGGTTTAGTTTTAATGTGCGTGGACCGCACTATCTATTCTCACTACTATGCGGAATTACATGAGCAGTAAAATTAACCTACTAGCAACTCCACGTCTCCTAGAATTAGTTCTCTTCCATTGCGCGTCTATATAACCTTAGCAAAAACAATAAGTCCGCCTATTTATCCTATACTAGAATAGGTAGCTATATTTCCTGTGTTTTAGACTCACTTACTATTGTCTTCGTCGTCTTCGTCGTCGTCTTTATTATCGTCTTTATTATCATCTTCGTTGTTATCTTCATTGTTGTCTTCATTATTATCTTCGTTATTATCTTCGTTATTATCTTAGTTATCGCCCTTATTATCATCATCCTTATCTTCATTATCTTTATCTTTATTATCTCTATTCTTATTATTATCTTTATTTCTATTATTATCATTATTATTATTAAAAATCGTATTTAAAAGAGATCTTAAAATATTCAAAAAATAGAAACTTTTAGAGGCTTGGTGCACCTTTGCCATACTATAAAGGAGAACAGACATATATATATCCATCCTAGCAGCTTCTTAGATACCAATAAGAGCCCTCATTACGTTCTTTCCATCTAATCACACAACAAGCACGGATTTTAGCTTAAGCAATGCTCATAAGCAGCTCTGGAATATAGCCTTATCGCAAGCCGGCCGTTCCTAAGGTAAGCCTCCATAGTCTCAACAATACTAGCACATAAGTCCAAGGGGCAAGCCAAGCATTTTATTACGGTCAGCTATCTAACAGTAGGGTCTACTAACAGAAGTTAGGGATTAACGCGTAGTAAACAGGTTTTATATCGTAGTCCTAAGTCGTAGGTCGTAAGCTATTATAGATTAGTCTTTAGAAACTAAAGTAATTAGTCTTAAACTTAATAAGTTATTTGTAGTATAAATAAACTAAAAATATCCTAAAAATAAATACAAAATTAATTACTAAAGAACTATAGAAATCTAACTTTAAGCTAAGCTTAAGTTATCCTATATATAAGTCCTAAACGTTCTCTTTATCCTATTTACTAATTCTTATCTAAGTATTAATAAGTACTTAGTAATTATAAGTAAGTGCTTAGTAGTTCCTACTAAGTACTTATTACTCTATATTACTTACTTAGTTTTATCTTATTATTACATAACTTATTCTATAGTTCTTCTATTTCTAAGTAAGTCCCTAATATTCCTATAATCCTATAGTATAAATACCTTACCTTAACCGCCTAATACCTAAGTAGGTCAGTTAACTATTATCTATACATAACAGGTTATAACATCAGATCCCCTCTCTAAAGGTCTTATCCTCAAGACCTAACATAAATAGGTCATTAGTCCCAAGTTAAGAAGCTATTAATCATACTTCCTAATTTATTCATAATACTAACACCATATCAAGTCGCATTTCCAAAAATCCCACCATTTCCACTCTTCATCACTACCATCATTCTCTCAAGATCACTAAGAGTAGCTTCAAAGTCATACCTTATCATCATTATCATTCCAAGGGTTTACATTACAAAATATTACCAAGCTCCTTAGTATATAGGGAGTATATCACCATAAATAGCACACATCATTCATACAATACTTCAGACAATACCATCTACCAGTATTCATAATTCCTTTTCCTTATTACCCTTTCCCTCATTAACTTACTCATAATAAAACATTTAATAGTTAAGTCTTATCATTTAGATAATAAGAAGGAGGAAACAGAGGAGTTATTTCATAAAAGAATAGAAGCACTACAAAAAGCACAAGCTAAAGTAAATAAAGCATTAGTAAAATTAGATTATATTCACAAAGCTAAAAGGATAATATTCAAAAAAGGTCATAATAAGACCTCAGTAGTAGCTGCAGAGGATAGGGCCCCAGAGGCCCTTCCCACTAAGTCTTCTCTAGTCCTAGAAGCACAGGCAATCAGTGCTTCCAGAGTTCTTAACTTCAATACAATCCTAAGTAACTAAAATCCTATAACTCCAAATTTCTTATCAGGGGAGTCTTAGTTATATTCTAATATTCCTAGACAAATAAATAGTTTTCCTTATCATAGCCTATCTACTTCTATTATTAGCTAGACATATCTATAAGGGTATCTAATTTATCAATATCCTTATAGTGTAATTAGGATAAATATAACTAGCATAAGCATTATTTCTCATTCTTAATATTATTACTAATATTATATAAGTTTATTAGTTATATTCATAATATTCTTAGCTAGTTCCTATATATTATCTTTATATCTATACCCTTTTTACTTAATAAGGTACTAAATTCCTTATAGTTTTTATATATAGTTAATAATTTATTTAACTTCATATTCTAGTTCGTTATCTTCTATAATAATAAGGTCGTTTATTTATAATCCTTAGAGTACTAGTTTAAGAAGTAAAATATAAAAGATTAAATAACACTTTATTATATTAAGTAAGTTAAGTTTAAAATTAACTAGTGAAATTTATTTAAGAATTTTAAAAGGTCTAAGTTTTTTATAGTCTAATTTATTATTCAGTCGTTTAGTTTTAATATTTCACTATATAAGGTAGGCGCTATCTCCCTTTCTTAAAGTTAATCCCTCAATCCTTTATTTATTACTAAAATATATTATTCATTTATATACAAATTCAAGTTCTTTATATATATTATCTTAGATATCCTTAATTTATCTAATTATAGCTACAGCCTTAATTACTACTAAGCTAAGTAATAGTTCTCTATATATAATTAGCTTAAAACTATAGTTTAAATAGAAGGAGGATTCCTTAATACTTTCTCCTACTACGCTATTATAAGTAAACTAAGCTATTAGTAGAAGTATTACCTAGTTATCTTAGTTATAATTAATATAAGCGTAGAGGTATATTTTAAGGATTTAGTTAATTCTTTCTATTTACCTATCAGTCTATAGGTAAAATACAGTAGATATTAATTATTTAATACTAAGTTATATTATAATTAACTTCTAGAATTTAAATATAAAGATCTTATCTCTATCTAATATAATTTCCTTAGGTGTTCTATAATTAGTAATAATATACTTAAGGAATATATAAGTAAATTCTTTAGTATTACTTACTTCCTTATATAGGATAAAGTAAGTATACTTTATAAGTCTATCTATAATAATAAGAATACTATTATAATAGACTCCTATAAGGGATTCTTAAAACTTCAGTAGTTTAACAATAAAGTTAAGTAATATAGAGTACTAAGCAGTTTAAAGCATAAGTAAAGGTTATAATAATCCATAAGGTTAATATTAAGATAGTTTACTTTTTAGGCAAACTTCACAATCCTTAATTACTTTTATAACATATTCTCTAATAACCTTATCTCTATATTATTATCTAAGTTATTTCTAGGTCTTTATAATTCCTTAGTAACTATATATAGGTAGTAAATAGAATTCTATAATAGCTTCATTATCTAAAACACTAGTTAGGCTAGTTATAAATCATCTAGCCATTATTAAGAGTTTAGTTACTAGTATAATATCTCTATTCTTATCATATTTAAGAATCACCTAGGTTTCTTCTAATACTAAGACATTATAGTCCAGTCGTCAGCTTAGAGCGTCAGCTCTACCATTTTCTAATCCTTTCTAATAAATAATTTAGAAGTTAAATTCTAAGAGGAATTCTAACCATCTAATTTATCGCTTATTAAGCACCTTTAATATTATAAAGTATACTAAGTTCTTATAATCCATATACATAAGTACTTTATAAATTATTCCTAAGAGTTTAGGTCTCTATTCTTTAAAAGCTTCTATAATTACTATAAGTTCTTTATTATAAATCTAATAGTTAAGCTCTAGTCTATAGAGTTTATATAAGAAGAAGGCATATAGGTGTAGTTATCCTTCTACGTCTCATTAGGATAGTTATACTCCTAAAGCAAAGTTAGAAGTATTAGTCTTAACTTCAAATTAATTCTATAAATTAGAAATCATTAAAATAGGTTCACTAGTAATATATTCCTTTACTTTCTTAAAAGCAGTTTCCTAAGTTTCAGTCTATTCAAAAGGTTAATCTTTATAACTAAGATCCATAAATAGTATATTAATCTTACTATAATACTTAATAAATTTCTAATAGAAATTAACTAGTCCTAGAAAACTTTAGATATCCTTAAAGCTCTTTAATATAAGCTATTCTTTAATTATTTTAACCTTATCTTTAGATATATAGATATATCTAGGAGTAATAATAAATCTAAAGTACTTAACTTATTATATATAAAACTTACTCTTCTTAGGTTTAACTAATAGTTTAGCTTTCTAAAGTTCTTATAATATAAGGTATATATATTCTTTATATTATTTAAAAGTTAGGGAGAAGATAAGGATATTATTAAAGTAGATAACTATAAAGATATCCACATATTTTCTCAGAATATAGTTAATTATATTTTAGAATATTATAAGTGCATTAATAAGACCAAAAGGCATTATAAAGTATTCAAAATATCCCTTATATATTCAGAATGCAATCTTCTATTCTTCTCCTTCTTTTATCCTTATAAAGTTATAAGCTCCCTTAAGGTTAAGCGCTATAAACTAATTAGCTCTATAGAGAAGTTATTATAGTTCATTAATAAGTAGTAGCAGGTACTAATTCTTAATTATTATATCGTTAAGTATATAGTAGTTAATATAAAGTTATAGTTTATTATTCTTTTTTAGTATAAATAGGATTAAACTTCCTACTAGTAATATTAATTCTCTAATATATCCTTTCTTAAGGTTTTCTTTAAAATACTTATTAAATACTTACATCTCTATTAAGTTAAATCTATAGATTTTATTAAATCTTAGTTCTTATCCTTCTTTAAGGGGTATTTTATAATTAAAGCTAGTATATTCTAGTAATCTAGTTTCTAGTTCTTCTATAAAGAGTTTATTATATACTCTATACTCTTCTAAAATAATTAGAATCAGATCCTTCTTTTTATTAAAGTTCTTTATTATTATTAGTTATAATATACTTTCCTTTATTCTAAGAAAGCAGATATAGCGTTTCACTATTTATTATTTAAGTATATTTAAAACCTAGGTTCTATAAAGCTACTCAGAGACTATATCTTCATTTTCTTATTAGAGTTAGCCTATTCTCTAATCTATCTATAGGTTATTCTTCTTTAACTATAATATTCCTAATATAAGGTTATATACTCTAATATCTATAATATTAAGTTAGAGTTATTCATTTCAATCTAGATAACTCATCACAAGAAGTGCAGTCTTATTTCTAATAATTCCTCCTTTATACTAAACTTATTCTCCTTCCACATTACTAAGCTAATAAGGGCGTTATTTCACTATTCTTAGTAATATAAAGTTTCCTTCTAATCTACTATTAATTAGCGCAATTACTATTACGTTATTAATTATCACCTATAGTTATAGGTGCACCTTCTAATCTAAAGATACTAAATATATAGACCTTATCATTCTTACCTATCTTAATCTATTATCAGTAAGCAAGTCTAGTTTTTTAACTACTCTAATTTTCTAAGGTATATAATTTATTTCCCCTATCATCATACCTTCATAAGGCTGTTCCCACAGATTCTAAGCTATAATAGACTAGATCCATACTTCGCAATTCTCGAAGCTCAAGCCTTTTCTTAGTAGTATATAAAGCACTCATCACACTAGCATTCATCCCATTACATATCCTTATCGTACATACATCTCATAGGGTACTTTAGGCTTAATATAAAGGTTATAAGGTTTCTATCAAACTTATATATCTCCCAGCCAGTAAGGACATATTCTTAATATATATTTCTCAGGGGTTTATCGTTATACTTATAGGGGTAGAAGTGGTTTTTATACTTATCTCCTGCATAGTCTTCACACTTATCAAAAAAGCATTAAGCCCAGAAGAGGTATCAGTATCCTAGGTCCATCATCTTAAGGTATAAATAATCTTCAGCATAAAGTTATAATATATAGCCCCTTTATTGCTTAGAGCCTAAGGTTCTAAAGAGTTTAATAGATTATTTATCCTCATAAAGTTCAATTTACTTATATATAATACGTTTATTCATATTATCTTCTTCTTCAGACTCCTCTTTAGAGCTAGTATTATCAATACTAGGGGTAAACCTATAAGTAATCTCTACCTAAGCATATTATCAAGCAATATTACAAGGTTCATCTAAGTTATAAGGTGAACTTTCTCCTTCTCTAAAAGTCTAAATATTTATTAGTTTAAGTAGTTATTATTCTTCTATTAGGTTATATTAGTAGTCTAGTTCTTTATCAGATTCTTCCTTAACTTATTCTTTAAGTTCTTAGTTAATTTATTCAATCTACATAAGGTTTCTACATATATATCTTTATCATTCTAAATATATAAGCATAATACTAAGTTATCTTTCCTATATTAAGTTATAAAGTTTATCTTAGATTTATTCTAAGTAAGCTAGTTCAACTAATTATAAATATATAATTTTTTACTTATTATTATCCTCTAGCGCCTATTTATATACTTACTATAGTGTTAGGGGAGTACTAGTAGAGGCTAGTTATTAAACTTATAGTATCTCATTAAGTTATTCAGAAGTCTTTCTAGTAAACTTACTATTACTTAAGTAGACTATAATAAAGGTCTTAGTTCTTATTTCAGGGATTATTATATTATAACTAATATATCTATAATTAGAGTTATAAGGGTAATATCCCATATTTTCTTTATTGCTTCTATAAGTAAAGTATTTATTATTATAATATCCAGTCTATAATATAAATATATAGGGGGTTCTAGTTATTATACTAACTTACTTATTCTATTCTAGCACAAGCTACTATTTTTACTTCTTAAGCTATTAGCATTCTCTAGTAATATATCCTTACTTATTATAGTTATAATATTTAGAGTTCTATAGCTTTTTATTACTATTATCCTTAGTAGCAGCACTAAGATCTATAAGCCCACTATAATATCTATAAGCAGTACTTTATTATATATTATAGTTATTACGAGGTTAATTATTATTACACAGTAGGTTATAATGATATATCTAGTTATTCATTCTAAGTTACTATTAGTATTTATAGCCTATATTAGCCTCTCAGCATTATTCCTACTCTCTTTCATAATATCAGTTATCTTACTTAATAGTATACTTAATGTAATTAAGAAAGCTAAGCAGTTTATCCACCTTATTAAGTTTATCCTTTATATATCCCTTAAGTCCTAGGTAAAAGGTTTTAACCTTACTTTCTTCTATAAAGTTAAGTATAGAGATAATTTAGTAGAACTTAGCTATATAAGCAGAGGCTAATCTAGTTTAATAAAGTTATCTTAGCTCTCTCTAAGCTTATTAAGTTTTATTAGGTTCTTAGAATATAGATTACAGAGCTTACTTATAACCTATAAAGCTATAGAAGATATTCTTAACTTCTTAGCTATACTAGTCTAGGGTTTTACTTAACTATTTATTCTAGAGGGGTTTAAACTATACTAAAGCTTTTTCCTATAGAAAAGTAGTAGTATAAACTACTCACTCTATTTTATTTCTAAAACTATTATTATAGAAAGTATAATACGTACAGACTTATATTAGGTATCCTTTAAACTTCTTAAAGTTTCTATTAAAGGCGATAAGTAGTATAAGTTTAAAATAGTCTTATCCTTTTACTAGAGCTATAATAATATTAATAGCAGCTTAGAGGGTTTATACTTCTTCCTCTAAAGTATAAGCCTATTTAGTATATACCTAGAGTTTAGTAAGGGCTATTATATTTTCATTAAATATATACTATATCTCTTTAAAATTATTATTAGTCTTTTTAAGCTAGCACTTAAGTTCTTTAGTATTATCTTCACTATCTAAGTTATCCTTTATTTTCTAATCTCTAAGCTCTTAAACTAGATTCTAAGAAGCTTATCCTCCTAAAGTAGACGAGGATCTAAGAGTAAGAGATTTAATAGAAGCATAAAAAGATATCTTATCTATACTATTTAGTAGGTATTAATAGTTAACTTACTAAATAAAAGTAATTAAAATATTATAGTTAGCTATCTAACAGTAGGGTCTACTAACAGAAGTTAGGGATTAACGCATAGTAAACAGGTTTTATATTATAATCCTAAGTTATAGGTCGTAAACTATTATAAATCAGTCTTTAGAAACTAAAGTAATTAATCTTAAACTTAATAAGTTATTTGTAATATAAATAAGCTAAAAATATCTTAAAAATAAATATAAAATTAATTACTAAAAAGCTATAGAAGTCTAACCTTAAACTAAGCTTAGGTTATCCTATATATAAGTCCTAAACGTTCTCCTTATCCTACTTACTAATTCCTATCTAAGTATTAGTAAGTGTTTAGTAATTATAAGTAAATACTTAGTAGTTCCTACTAAGCGCTCATTACTCTATATTACTTACTTAGTCTTATCTTATTATTACATAACTTATCCTATAGTTCTTCTATTTCTAAGTAAGTCCCTAATATTCCTATAGTCCTATAGTACAAATACCTTACCTTAGCCGCCTAACACCTAGGTAGGTCAGTTAACTATTATCTATACATAACAGGTCGTAACACATTTTCATGGGCCAGTGAATAACGCAATCATCATCATAAATCGAGATCAGCATTGCGTCTAGGTTCCACCTATTAGAAGATAAAACGTTATGTCCATTATTCAAGAGATCAATAATCGCATCAGCTGGCCTAGCTGTTCCTGCAGACTGGGAGTAGGACACTCAGTCTTGCTACCTTCTCGAATGATTACTGCGTATATTCCAGACCGCTGTCCAAAGCTATGCAAAGACCGAAAAGCTCTTTTGGAATATAAAATCCAGCATCTCATTGCTCTAGAGTAAATTCGGATATCTGGCAATATTTCATTCACAATGAGTATCGCTCGCAAGCGTCCGCTTGAGACCCCGAAGTCAGGATGGAGGCTTCAGTGGCTCAATCTATACCCCCTTATGTATATGCGCCTTCTTTGCTCGAGCAGTTTCACCACCAGGCATATGAGGGAAGAGCTGTGGGAAATGGTCTCGTGTGTCTTCGCGAGGCTTAACGATGGCGTGAAGTTTATGTGATTTACCAAGTGAATTCCCAATTAAGTAACACGGTCAGTATTCTAGCTGAGTCCTCTCTGAAGTGTCTCGCTTCTAGTGCGTAAGTACCTGACGATGGGGATTGCAAGTTTGTCTCTGAACGGGAAGCGATTAACGATTGGGTGTACCACAACACTGTAGGGCAAAAGTTGTGACGACTACAGCAGTACAACAGAAATCGACTTCTCGGTGCGCCGTGACATCTAATAAAGCTGCACTTCCAGGCCATCTCGTTCTGACGGAAGAAAAAAAGATTGGCCGAGAACCAACGTCTAACCACAAGCAGCAAAGGGATAGGTAGTCGCGACAGTTGAATCATTATACCAACGGCCCATTAGGCTAGTGTCCCAACTCCAAGATCCATTTGAGGCTTAACCTGAAGTCCTCTGCATACGAATGCACTGCATGGCAAGGATGACATAGGGGCGATGGGAGCAGCTTGCCTATGACTGGGCGCTGTCGACGAGGGTCGGGTAGCAAAAGCAGTATCCACCTGCATGCCAAAAGTGGGTAGCAGACCGGGATTGCAAAAACAGTACCCGCCCATACCTTAGGTTGCCAACCTTGTCGCCTCTCCTTTGCCTTTGCCTTAAACCCCCCCGGGGGTTCAGCGGCGTCATCACACGTCGCCTCTTATTTCAGCTGTCGTCTCCCCACGACATCGATTCAAATTCTACCCACCCTAGCCCCGTTTACTTCTTTTTCTCGACGGCATTTGCGCTTCGCATGTAACGTACGCGGTTCTCTTCAAAGTACTACATAGTTCACTGAGACAAAACTCATTCGTCTCCTAGCATCTTCGCTCGCTTCTTACCACATACAGGATGTCAATATCTACCGAAGTCATAATTGCCATCGTTTTCGGTGTACCGAGCCTTCTTGTCGCTATCGCATCAGCTCTGTTTGCTTATATCTCTGCTACTCAAGCACGTCGAATAAGGCCGAGCGAGGATCCCGAGGTGCGACCATTCGCAATTTCGTATTTCCCAGCGATTTACCCCAACGTCAACGGTCCCTTCTACCACAGCTTTCATGATACTCGAACCGGCGGATCATGGCCGCCTGCCTTGCATTTCAACGTCCCTGGGGGATACCACCGGACTGGAAGGCCTCCATGGTAGCTTTGGGAGCGCCTCTCTGAACCCACGGTCCCGAGAACCGTCAGCACTCAGGTATGTTTGGAGGCTGCGATCGAGGGCATTACGGTCCAGTTCCCGTTGAAATTAGTGTTCCCAACATAGGGTCCTTATACTTTGGAGATTCCGATACAAGAACTGACCATCGTTGTCACTAGTAATATCTCGGCTGTGAACCATCTGATAAGATACTCGCTGTTGCTGCCGCGTCGACTGCCGAGAAGAAAAAACTACAGCGAGGTCACTGCTCGCATCACCATCGCATGCGTACTTCTATCCAACATTTGGCACCACATACTTGCGTGACTATAAATCCAGTTCCTCAACCCTATCGCCGACACATGTATAATTCGTACAGAGACACAGCGACTGAGGCGAAGCCTAAGGAGACCGTACGGACATGGGCTCTGTCGTGACGTTAAATGCCGAGGGTATGTTGGCGGGGGTTCAGTTAACACGAAAGCGGGAGTTGGTGGGGTGGGCGGATGCAGGCGAGGCCCCGGGCGGGGTGGGTGTTGACACTCCGGGGGCGGAATAAGTTTTCACAGCGAATCTAGAATTGGTTGTCATTGACAGACGGGCTGACTTATGTGTGATCGCAATGTCCAAATGCCCCAGCTTGCCTAAGCAAGAGAACGCTGGCAAATTTCAATGCTGCTAGCATCGCATTGGGAAACACTACTGTGTTGACCGTAGGCACTCGAACCTGACCAACCACCGGCTGTCTCGCATAGCCAGTACCACACACTGTCGATCAATTCCCTGAGCGATGCCACCAAGCCCTTGAGATGGCTTGTAGTGAGAAACACAAGAACATGCGATGAGGGTGTCAGAACGTCAGGTAAAATGTAAACATAATGTACAATCCCCTCATCTAGGTGCCGTCGTGGCCGGGCAGTCTTAATTACGTATCCACTCGAGGCGCGACGCCATTGACCTCAGGTACTAATACACTGTGTAGGCATTGCAGGCCCTTAACTGGAGCGGCCGCAACCGCTGGGGACCTTGCTCAACCAGATCTCTGATCCGTCCCCAGGCACACCAATAATGACTGGGAGCTTATTTTCACGATGATATCTCAACTGTATCCAGATTTCCCTTGTCTTCATTGAATGTTCCCAGCTGTTGAAACTTGCTGCTATGAAGCTGTTGTCGCGGAGAGG
Source organism: Colletotrichum theobromicola (assembly GCA_014705045.1). Classification (NCBI taxonomy): domain Eukaryota; kingdom Fungi; phylum Ascomycota; class Sordariomycetes; order Glomerellales; family Glomerellaceae; genus Colletotrichum; species Colletotrichum theobromicola. Next base: position 384,217 of record JABGLZ010001052.1, read on the forward strand.
CTATGTTAGTGCGACTCAAATGGTTCGACCTGTCAGTCACCAACCCGCGACCACTGACAGTCCCCGCAACGTGAAGTCGAGACTCCGAACGGCCGTCACAGCAACAATCAAAGGTCTACAAATCTAAACACAGCTTGAGAAGGAGGAAATTCAAGTGTTTGTTGTATCGCATCGCAAGTGATCTACCTGCTCATCCGATATCATCCAGCCATCGGTGGAGTGCGCTAATCACGGTCCCGCGAAGCCTAAAAATCACTAGCCAATGACAAGATCCAATAATGCTAGATTTGGGGAGGGAGTTGTACTTTAAGAAAGGGCGAGCACGGTTCAAGCAGATTTGCGGCGCCTGGGATGTCCCGGTCAACACAGGCCGTCTTGTGGTTCCTTAAACGACCGACCTCGCTGCATTCGGACCCGAACCACAACACCAACTTACCGATACAGATTTGAGACGGTCGGAGATACATTTCAATCACAAGTCCAGGCTTCTCATATATTAAAAGGATGGTGTCCCTGATTCTTATCAAACTACTGAGCATAAAGCACATCCAGTAGACTACTAAAATGGAGCTGCACGCTCCTGCGTGCACTGGCCTGAAAGTGCAGTCTCCCGTGGCCTTCTTTCTGCTCGAGTTCGTCACATCGAAAGCTCGAGGTTGGAAAACGCTTTGACCGTGATAGGCATTGGCTTCTGCTGGACACTGGTGCTGGTCGAGGCCCGGTGGAGCGAGTTTATTGTGTCCGCCCGCCTGGCAGTCGTGTCTTCAGCCCCTGTGACAGACGACGCAACGGAGGGACGGTGCTGCGTCGGTTAGAGGAGTAAGTTACTCACAACAGTACTCCCGTATCGCCTCACTCAGCTGCTAATCCGAATGGTATCACACACGTACCCTCCCTGCTAGTTAGCTAGCGCTGCAGCACCGGTCATGCAGGATGAGATGGAGGGAAGATGAATTCAATGGTTGGATCAGGGTAGGAGAGTGCCGTTCTATCCTTCTCCACTCTCTCGTGTTTACTCAACTGGGTGGACATACATAGTCTGTGCTTCCCAGTAGATTCACTGTCGTTAGGCAGCGTCTGAAAGTGAGCCACACCCTCGATTTACTGCATAGCACTCAACTGGGCTGTGTAGGTTCGATCACCTTCGAAGAAAAGAAATAAAAGAAGGCAACTCCTAACGAGTGGCAGTATGTCTTCAGACTGCCGTACTTCCCAGCAAAGCAATGTTTTGAGAAATGTGTCTTTCCCTCGAAAACGTCGTCGCCATCATCTTTGGTACCACCAGCTTACTTGTGGCGGTCACAGGAGTCCATGTAGCTTGCCGAACACTGAGGGCGCCTCAGCAGAGCCATTGGGACATCGAGAGTCGAGGCACAGAACTGTCGAGCGTGACCCAAGGGCCTATGCAAGGTCGTTCAGTGGAACGCCAGTCGCTGAGACAGGCTACCAACGTCCACTACAGGCAGGTCCTACGTAAGTTTCGAGGTGGCTGAGGAGAACAATGAACTCACTTGATGGCCACCTTAATATTGAATATTCGAAAACAAACCCTCAAGGTTCACAATCCAAAGTATACCTATCTCCGGAAGAGCAACACGAAATGATTTAAGCACCTCGTAGTCCAAATCGGAAACTTATCTTTCACAGTTTTCCTCAATTATTCGCTTTCTCGCCTCGAATCACGACACAACCATCACTATGAATACTTACTACACGTGGCCCTTGCCCTCAGCTCTTTCTCAGTCTTTTCATCATTTTCCTCAACTTCCCCTGGCAGTACAAAAAATGATATGGAACGAGTTTCACCTCTCCCCGCGGTACTTCGCTGCAGAGTGGTCAAGTTGGTCCGTTGACTACGATATAGACAGTGGCAGAGAAGACCCTGGAAGTGAGGACTACGACGGGGATATAGGTGATCAAGTTTCCGATGATGTCTCTATAACCTCTGCATGTAGAGACTACACTTGGTTCAACGGTTGGAAGGTCAAGCCAATCACTGTATCCAAAGCGATTTACTACGACGATGTTGATAACAATATCAACCAGATGTCTAGATCTGTCGCTCAAGATCTTCGCCCACAGCTTCGGCTTTCGATACGGTGTTCTCCTAGAGAAGGCCGTTCTGTCTCCTGGTCAACCACAGCATCTTATGGGAGGGATACGAAGGACCTCTTCGCGAACCTCGACTCAGACTTTTTCTACTTTGGCCAGCACTGGCCTATGCCGCATGAGATGTGGGACACCCGATGCCACGAGTGGTTAGGCAACGTTCAAAATCTCATGATCGACACCGAAATCACCTTAGATACAGGATCTGGGGACAAAGTAGCAAGAGAGCTCATGAAGGGGTTCACGAAAGATAATCTGCGGTTATGTGAAATGAGGCCATACATGCCGAATCTGAAAGTCGTAAGCCGCGCATTCACAGATAAGGCGCCGCAGCTTCTGAACGAATGGGCTTATTTTCAAACGAGGTATCTGCTTTCGGAGGTAGGGAACATTCGACATGATATTGCAAAGGACCCCTGCTGGCTCCCCGGAATGTTCTCACCAACGGACCCTCAGTGGAAATCATTTCTCGATAGGTTACTAGGTAGTAGTGCTGCGATCAGAAGTGCTATTCCGATGGATCTCACGTCAGAAGACAATGAGATTTCGGGGAGTAAGAAGCTTTTTGGTAGGTTATCATTTGTACGTGTCACGGAAAGTACTTAGGATCACGGTAATAACGTAGTGAGGGTCAATATGAAACTTTTTCAACGTCCTTTATTGTACCTCGTCTGCTCACGTAGCTACGTTAATGCGTACGTCCCCCTGTGTTCGCTTACATCTCTGCTACTCAAGCACGCCGAATAAGACAGAGCGAGGATCCCGACGTGCGACCATTCGCAACTTCGTATTTCCCAGCGGTTTACCCCAACGTCAACGGTCTCTTATATGATCTATATAACTTATATCACAGCTTTCATGATACTCGAGCCGGCGGACAGTGGCCGGCTTTGCTTTTCAACACTCCTGGGGGGTACCACCGAACAGGACGCTCCCGTGGTAGCTTAGAATGCATCGCCTACTCAATCTCACGGTCCCGAATACACTTCGAACTCAGGTAAGTTTTGGGATTGCGAATGAGGGTATCAACTTCACATCCCCCTTGATACCAATATTCTCCCGACATCCGATCATTATCGCCTAGCAATTTTCTATCTGAATACACAGGATCTCAGCAGCTGTAACATTTCGGCTTCATCTCGTCATCTGAGAAATATGCCAGGTCTTATGTGGCTCTGGCCCCGTACTGGTGGTTTGGATGGTTTTAGGATGGTCCCTTCGTCAATTTCTGTCTGGAGGATACGTACCACAACCGCCAACACGACAGCCCAACCTCTGCCGCTGCCGGCGTTCATTTTGGCTTCTCCTAACCACACCCACACGCCCACCCACACACACACACACAACAAAACACCCACACACACACACACAGAGACACAGACAATACACCCACCCTACACAGCAATAGCGCACGCCTACGACTCACACCCACTT
>JABGLZ010001053.1:0-19902 GCA_014705045.1 Colletotrichum theobromicola
TTCGCCACGCAATTGTCCAATGGGGTGCTTATTGACCGCTCAATCGCGCAATGCAGCAATGGAAGCACCTTGGTCTTATTCGCAGATGGAGGTGACTATGAAGACGCGGGGACAGGCACGTTGACAGCGACGGGCTGCCTCCCACTCACAGGGTTCCAGACTATGTTCAGCCGTGAATTGAGAAATGACAACAGCCAATCAGATGATGCCATGAGAGCGACTCTGCTTGTGACGGTTTCTGCCTTGGAAATGGCATTGAGAGTAAGTGAACAGTGAGTCTGTTTGTCGCAAGGTGCCCGTAGTACGGTGTCTAAGGTACTGTAGTCTGTGGCGGAACTGAGAGGCTAGGGTGCCTACCCACCAATCTATTTACCTACCTGAAGTTACATACCTACCTTACCTGCTTGGCTGGCGGGGTCTGGATGACTCTGTTATTCTCAGGGTTACTCGGAAATGAAAAGCTCGTCGAATTGGGGTGTATTCATGTGTGAGTCACAAGGAAAATGCGACCAGGTTGACATCCAATGTTCGAGACGGAGCCAGAAAGGCGGCCTCGTTCGTTGGTCCCCGTCCTGCCTGATCCATTCAAGTGTTGGCGCATGATTTCAAAACGCTTGATTCCTGGCCTAATTGGGCTTAGCTTGATCGCCACTTATCGATAAGACGTCACAACTAGGGTGGAGAAGAGACAAGGGGCCTACCACCCTCCCTAAGGTATCTTGTGGGCTTACTTATACCTGGGCTTACCTTACCTACCGCCAGCAACCTTAGTTTACTTCATGCCTAAGTAAGTGCCTAAGGTACGGATACGTGCCGTTGGTAGCTCCGTAGGTATTCTGCGTGCCCGCACATGTATCTTTTACAACGCGCACCCGGTACGGCGAAGGTGCGTTAGCCAGCGCCTCGAATAACCGTCCGGCCTTCTTCACCGACGTCTGTCTGTCCTCTGCATACGACGGCGGTCGTCAGCGGAGGCGAGCTCTTCTGCTCCACAGTAACATGCTGCGGTGTTCCCTGGTTCGAATGCACCATGTATAAGTATTTTCCCATGAGAGTCGCAAAGGCTGGAAAGACAAATATGCAAGTGAAGCCTAGATCTCTCGCCCCTGCGCTGCCCCTCTTACGTCGCTGGCCTCCCCCAGTCTCCGGATGCCTGCCTGCTCGCGTCTTCACTCTTCCCAGTCACCTTCCTTAGCGCTTCCATTGCCGTCTACCAACTTCTCCGATGAGCGCGCCAGCCGTTGAAGCAGTGTCGGAGGCATTGGTGATTCGGACTAGGCAGGGTGGTCGCAATCCCTGGGAAAATCTGGTGAACCCATCGGAGCGCCTGCAGCACGACAGATCCGGGCCTTGCTGAAGGGAAATCTTGCCCCAAAATATGCGCATCATTAGTCAATGAGGTGACACCTGGTCACTGTGGACTTCGCCCTTCATGAATTTGCCGTATACAAAGCGACAAGTCTAACTGACGTATGGCGGCAGAGCATGAGAATAATGAGACCAACTGCGAACCTGTAATTCCGAACGTTCCGGACGATTGAGACTCCCGCCGTTGACGAATTCATGAGCGACTCTAGTCCAATGCACCCTATGATTGGAAGTAGGACTTCAGTGCTCCACGGAACGTAGCAGTCCACTAAATATCATGCTTGATACCTACCAAAGCAACCTGGACACCTTTCGCGGTTCTCGCGGGTAGTGAAGGAGGCGAAACAGCTGGGATTTTGAATGCCGCCCGAGAAACATGCACACCGCGGCTGGGAAAGAGTGTTGCTTCGTGTGTTGAAGAGTAAACACAGCGAGTGTGACCTTAGCTGTGCGTTTGTTCTCTCTCCTCGACACCCTGCTAGTGTTGAATGTCTCAGTTGCGGCAGGCTATAGAGGCTTATCGACAGTGGGGACGGGCGCCATCGATAGCACGCGCCCGTCTGCGGTGTTCAGCAGGACAGCCAAAACACCACCACCTGAGGTGGCTTCTCACCTGTGCGGATAGCAGAGTAGGTAGTAGAGGGTTGGCTTCACATCATTTGTGCAACATCGATCGACACTGTTTCCGACGGTAACGAGGTCTATCGCTTTCTGAACCAAGTGGCCTGTGCCCGTACACCTTAGAGTACGGGATTACCTTGAAGTGTCTCTTCCTTTGCATGCATGGACGGCGACCACACCCTTTGGATGTGAGCGATGACGGCCACATGACCTGCCTAACCACCCTCCTCCTGCCCTTACATCCACTCTGCCGCCGTCCGCGATAAATCCCAAGGACAGAAGGGGGTCGCTCTACAGCCTGCGGCGTGTGGTCTTGTGGGATGACCAACCCGCGCCGCCGGAACTTGGTGAGTGGTGACTAGAACGGACGAAACGGCAAAACGGCGCTTTGTGCCTCGAGTTACCCGCCTTTTCAACGCCAATCTGCAATTTTCTAGCTACCAAGAGCGAGCCCGTCTGTCTGTAGCTTTGCACAGCTTGTCCGTAATCACCATCGTTCATGTGTCTATCTCCTCCTGGGGCGGAGTGAGTTGATCACGTGAATGACTGTGATGCTGAATGATATATTCTCCGGGCTCAGCGTCGGCGTTGGGATGATGGCGTCCTCTTGCCCGCCCTAGTTCTAGGCTTAACGAGACGAGGGGTTGAAGGAGGGGAAGGATCAAAGTCAATGGGGCTGGGGAAGGGGTTCGTTGACTTACAGTTTGCCTCCTCGCTCTCTGCCCATTGATTTTGGTGAGACGCGCGATACGCAACAATGCCGTCTCAAGTTAAATTCGCATTGCAGAAAGCCCATAGTAAGACTGACCACGTCTAGACTCGCCGTTGAGTTGCCCACTGCCCTGGCACCCTAGCGAGAGAGAAGCAACGATAGCGCGTAGCCACCCACCCACCATAGGTAGTTGTCCTTATCAACCCCTCCATTTCGTTTCGCCGGCCTCATGCCAATCCCACATTCCACCAACCCCCAAATGAGGGGCACATTTATCTCACATGTCAAAGCATGTGTGTATTGGCTAAACCTCTCGCCGCACATCAACGTCTCTGCACAGGAATGGCCTACCTTATCCAGCAAGTCCAGGCCGGATGGGAAATGCCTTTCTTTCTCTGAAGAGACACCTTGTGGCAGCTAGGCCTTAGACGAACCCTAGCCGACCCGTTTTCCATGGTATGCTACATATCACCCTTACGTTGGTAATGATGTGCCGCCCGTCACGTCGCAAATGCGTTGTTCACTGCCTGGGGAGTAGAGTGATTTGCCTCAATCTATAGCAAGATTTTCTTTTTGAATTGCCCGAAAGAACAATGTTTCTTCGGGAGACTGACCGTGAGCAGGCTTGGAACGGACATCATCTTATCAATCGCATCAGTGCAGGCCCGTTCTCTCCCTGCCTGCTTCCCCGCTCGTTTGGTACCCTCATCGTGTGCACTTCTTGTCTTGTTGTTATACTCAAAGGCTCCATGACTTTGTTCTCGCCATGGCGCCTGTGAGTATAACAACAAGACTACGGCCCGGTTTGAAACGAAACCGCGTCTAGGTTAAGGAAAACCGGTCAGCATTGATTTGTGGATGTGTAGTGAAGATGGCCCGAATCTGCGTGATCACGATATTGATCCTGCGTCTGCCTGTTCACTTCATGCCCAAGTTCATTATCTCTCCTTCTCGGTGTGGTCGATTTGACCAAGTCATTGTTGCGAAAGTGATATATGTGTTCACATATATATTCACAAATTGCGAGACGATCTTATTAGGCCCCTCGCTCACCTAGTTCCAACCCGTAGTGGAAATCGGGCCGCCTGGGAATGCGTCTCGCAGGTGACACAATGGAATGGACGAATTTCCAGGATGTCAAGGAAGTGGGGTCCTTAGCAGGATCTTCACCATGATCGTCGCATTCACTACGTATGGCCGATTTGCTTCTCATCTCTCTGCACTTGCCAACAGAAAACAGCAAATGCTACGGTAATGGCCTTTAGACAACTCGCATTTGAGCCGAGCCTAGAGCGAGCCTTGCAGTATGTTTGCTGTGGATATTCAGGTAATAATCCTCTTCCGCAGAGTTCTGGTCCGTGAGAAGCACCTCGGGCAGGCATTATGTAGGCATCCAAGTCGGCATGACCGGAACTACTCAACAAAGGAGGTTGTCATGAGAGGCCGCGTCGCATCGAAAGATCAGACTCCGTCTTCTTCCTGGCTGGCGTTAGTGACCAAAACTTCGTGGTCTTCCCTCATTAACTTTCCGACTTCCACGAGTCTCTAGCCGATGGCAGGCATAGCGTGGCGGCTGCCTGATGGTGTACAGAATGCAAGGTCATAGCTTTGCTAGGCAATAGCTTTGAATCCTCGCCAACATCATCACGAAAAGTCGTACACCATGAGGCTATCCCCGCCATCATTCGTTTCCTTCAATACAAGGACCATCTCGTCATCGAAGCCAACCCAACTGCGCCGGGCGTTCCACCGACCTGAACTTGGTTCAAACCAGGGCGCATACGCCGACATGGGGGCGTCATTTGTGATCGAGCAAGGTCGAACTTCGATGCTTTTCCCACTGACCCGTCCTTCAAGTTCCCAGACCCGAATCTCTTCGCCTCGGCTGCTGACACTAACAGCTTTACCCCGTGCCGTTATCTCCGCATCACTGATCCCTGAAGTATGCCCCCAGAGACGAATACCTGGCGATAGTGAAAGCTTTGTGGCATTTGACGTGCAGACATGGAGGATCAGCGTATTGTCTGCCGTTGCTGCTAATAGATAGGGATGGTTATAACAGAGGGCCGTCGGGCCGGACTCCACTTGCACAATTGGCGCCTGGACGTTTGAATCGTTTTTTCGAGAGCCCATTGAGGCCGAATAAGAGGCCGGAATCGAGGTCGTGAAAGCAAGTCGTGTGGATGTGACTTCAGGTGTGGCAAGTCCACCCACACCGCAGCATCGTATGTGAAGGTCCTGAATACCAATAGACCACCCCTCTCGTGTGGAATAAGTGTATGCCATTGATGCAATGGTTGAGTATGCCGTTTGCCGGATAGATAATGCCAATGGTGCCCTCGAGGAGTGTGACTTTAGAGATGTCATCAAGACCGGGGCTTGAAGAGATATCACCGCTCGCCCATTGGCCTGACTGTCCGCTCCTTTTGAATGCCTGCTCTTCTTCGAAATATCTTTGTCCATTTCACCCTCTGCTCGAAGTATGGAGTTCTCAGAGCCTACCTTAGTCTCCATTTCTTCCGAGCCCTCTTCTTTCTCTTGCCATGCATGTTCGTTTGTCAACTTCCGGGACAGCTGCCGGAAGTTGTAAAGCGATATCAGAACTGATTCTGTGGCCGTCAACACAAAGGGATGTCGATAGGCGATTTCGATCAACTTTCCATTGGTGGACTTTTCGTGCTTGTACCTCCTCAAAAAGCGGCCTTCGTCGAGATGGAGCTGCCAGACCCCGAAACTGCCATCCAAAAATCCAATCACCACGTCAAGCTTCCTCGAGTCAAGTGCTTGGTCGTCAACGGCGATGCATGTTGGGGTTGACTCGTCGTTTCCGTCATTCAGACCGATCTGGGCGATTGATTCCCTTGTCTTCAGGTCCCAAGCTCGTAGCCCAGAGACACCATCGGCAGTGACGGCAATACCTTCGATCATTCTGACCAGAGTCCTACTTGCCAACGCATATTGAAGAGAGGTGTCTCCTACGTTCAGCTCTTCGACTGTTGCCGTACCTCTAGCCCAGTTGTGTCGCAGTTTGTACTGGCGTTTCCAGTCGACTGATTCGCCCGATCCGCCTCTGCGACCCCAACCACCATCTGCCCATAACGTTCGCCTAGAAGAATAGTGAATCTTTGCGCTTTCCCTAGCGGAGCCATCGCGGAAACCGGGTATGCGTAGGGCGCGAGGCAGGACGAAGCGATGATAATACAGCGTTCGCCACAGTTGGGAATCGGAGGAAAGACGATGAAATCGACGGGAGACGGGAGCTATGCGCAGCAGATCCGATGTCGAAAAGCAGGATAAGATGCGGACAAGAATTTCGTCGGAAAGCGCGGAAAGAAGATCACCTGTGGCGAACACCGGCTCCGTCCTGAGGATGTTGTGAGGCGATGCGGTGAGCCGCGCACGTTTGGGGACCGGTGAGCAGCTCTCCATGCCCGCCGACGATTGCGGTGGCTGGCACCTTTTCCGCTGCATCAAATCTACTTCCTTGATGCGGCATGGAAGGGTGTATGTGTCGGATTGCACGAGGCCGCGACGGTATTGATGATGCGCGAAATGCACAACTCATTGTAAAGTGTCAGAGGTGGGCGGGAGGGAGTTCTCCAACATCGAACTAGATAAGATAAGATAAGATAAGATAAGACCCAATCGCAGACAAAATGCGTACGGCAAGAGCTACAGGAAAGCTGATTGTCTGTCTGGGACCACCTGATTATCTTCGGTTTGCACCGCTATCTTCCGCACAGTCATAGATGTTAAATTTTACTATATCGATGGTATGGAGTGGAAGTAATAAGCCGAGCAACAGTAATAACACCAGAGGCGAGGACGACGACAAAGACAGCAAGCACACAGAAAAAGTAGCGGGCGACGTCTGTCCAAATGCGACCGGTGGTCTCCTCCTTCGCCTTGCGATCTATTCCAACCTCGAAGCACCTGTCATAGCGCGTGATTGACTGGGGGATCTCGTCCCGTGGGTTGGATGCTGGGCTCCGATCCGGAGTGGGGCCGGACTTCGACCCCGAAGACTGAGCAGGAATTATGGGCCATTTGATGGTTCAGGCAAACATGCCGAACTGGCATGCGCACAAGCGCTGAAGAATCAGGCAGGCCTCGGTTGAAGACGTTTGGCGGAAGGATGAAAAGGAGAGTTTCGGCTAGACGGAATATTGTGAAGGTACGAAATCCGTAATGTTCTTGAGTTTGGAGTCTGGCGAACTAGTGGCCCTGTCCTTACCGACGATTGAGGCAGTTTGTCATTCCATGATTAGGCATGCTGTGAAGCCGACGCGAGCAACTCGGAAATGGTGGAGTCGACTCGGGTTTGACAGGCAAGGCAGGGATTGAGATGTTGGTGGCAGAGGCATGACTGGTGCTGCACTGCGGGTACGGATACTACTGGTGCGACGACTCTCGAAGCACGGACGAAAGCTTAAGTAAAGCGGGAGAAAACTGCGAGATGATGGGAACAGGCGATAGTTCAATGCGTCATATGTTGCTTGCGTGGTAGAGTCAAAAGGTCATGGTGCAAAATGTGGTGAGTTGAGGATTGGGTCGTCCTTTGAAGTATCTTGGCTGCGTGACCAGATGCCGTCCACCCCTCGGGCATCCGCGGGAGTCCGTGCAGTGTTTGCGAGATTGAGAGTGAGGAGGAAACTACACGGCCACAGCAGTATGTTGGCTCCTGACACCGACTTGGGGTATCTGACCTGACCTGAGGTACTCCGTACCTTGTCTCGCTTACATACCTGGCTTACCTTAAGTAGGTACTTTGGCTCGGCTCAGCCCGACAACTGAACACCTCAACTGACGACTACCGATAATTACCAACGCCGTAGGCTGCTTCACCCGCCACAGCCCCTGCTTCACACTCGCGTTCGGAGGTCCACTACGAATAATTACACCGCACCTCACCGCACCGCACCGCACCGCCCCCGGTCGTCCGCAATCCTGGCCAGGCTCATAGTCCGTCCGCACCCTTGGCTCAATGAGCTAGCCACCAGAGAACTTTGCTGAGAAGCAGAGACCATCGACTATGTGTTTGGCTTGTTCGTGGCCCGGCGCAACCGCATCAACGACGCAGTGATAACTCTTCGACTTCACCCGCCCACTCTCCTACCCGCTGAGACCATTATTCCAGCGCCTTAGTCTGCACCATTCGTCTTCTCTGCACGCTTACAGCTTACGCCCATGCCTGCGCTTCTTACCCAGCTCCATCCAGACTCAGCCCAGGGCCCGCGTACTACAACGACCAAGTGCATCAGTCTGTAGCATAACTGCGGAGAGATTGAAAGTCTGCTAGGCATCGCAGTAGTAACACGGCCTCGGCTCAGTGCCAACTCTTTGAGGATGGAGTCAGACTCCCGGTCCGCGGGCCCCGATGACCAGGGCCTCCGTCGAGCAGTATGTCCCCATTCAGACAACCCATTCGCTTCTACAACACTCGCCACCACCTATATGTTGCTCTACACCTTTCTTGTCCATCCTTTGGACTGTGGCTAATCCATCTTCTCGCCATATAGTGTGATCAGTGTCGTACCCGCAAAGTTGGTAGCCCAGTTCCATCTGCTTCTCCTTCCCGCTCTATCCAAGTTCCCAACACCCGGGCACCTACGCCGTTCTGCCCTGCCACCCCTTTAGCCCTGTTCTAGCCCTCGAGCCCCCTCCAACCATTCAGAAATTCTCCGTGAGTGAATGATGTATCGTTATCGTCTTGACTGACACTAGGCCTCACCGTGGCCTTGCGTTGCAGATCCGCTGTGATAAAAGCTCGCCGTGCTCCAACTGCCGCATAACTCAACGCCCTTGTAGCTCAAACGGCGTTGGTCAAAAGCCAAAAGAACAGAGACATCGAGTCCTCATATCTCTTCAATAGTACGCCGCTCTCCTACTCTTCACCCCGTTCCTACGTCATCCTATCCCGAATCACGACTTCATAAGCTGCCGCTGTTGACCAGCGTTTCCCCGGAGCGTATTTTCAAATCCCGTGTGTAAGAAAAAGCTTGTCAAAAACTGACGCGGAATGCGTTCGAACCTACAGTGAAAAGAAGATCGACTTGATTGAAGAACGGCTCTCGAACATTGAAGAGCTTCTGAGGAGCCTGACAAATCCCGGAAGCGCGCCTTCGTGGGATCCAGCCAGGGCGAGGCACATCACCCCGTCAGCTTCAACCATAGGGGATGCCTCCGCGCTCACTCAGGACGGCGCAGACTCGGACTCTGCCTTTGAGGGGGACCTTTCACTAACGGCCCACACGATGTTTGCCAGCGAATTCATTGAAAACGCCGTGCAGAGAACGTCACTTCAAGATGTCCCACCAAACATGCACGCTGCTCTTTCATCCCTCCGCCAGATCGTTTCCATGCAGAACAAGGTCTCTTCAACTAAAGAATTTCGATTTCGCTCCCAGCAGCCTCTCCCCCCTGGTGGTCTGCCCGATCTGCCCATGCCGCCGATGAATGCGGTAGTTGCCTTGCTCAAGCACATGAAAGGTAAGTAAACAGCCGCCCCTACGTTCCAGTCAGGGAGTTGATACTTAAAGTGGTAAATAGCTTCCCCTCCGGGAATATTCTCATTGGCGTGCTCCTTTTTGGATGTTGATGACCTGGCAGAGCTTTGTCGTCGGGTATACTTCTGTACCGACACCTTCGCTGACACAACTTTCATCATTGTTAATGGTGCCCTCTTTTACTTGTTCATGGAGCAGGCATACCTGGCTTCCGATGCCACTGCACGAGAGGAGTTTGAGAGGTATCAATACATGTGCCAAAACAATTTGGAAACAGCCTTGGCATGTCTACCCTTGATGTTGCCGGCGAAGGTGGAAAGCATCGAGGCTCTGCTCGTGGCGGTGAGTCGTGTTAAGTCGCAGTCTTATGTTATCGATGACATGAAATTGACGTGATGGATAGGCTGTGTACGCGGTCGACGTATCGAAAGCCTCTCTTGCTTGGTTATTCACCTCTACTGCTGCCAGTCTATGTCAAACGTTAGGATATCACCGCGTTTCGCAAAGTAGGAGCGAAAGCGCTGGCCCCAGAGACATCAAAACTTTACTGTTCTGGCACGTATATATGCTGGACAAAACATTGTCTTTAAGAACAGGGAGAGCTTCTGTGATCCAAGACTGGGACGTCACGTTGCCAAGGAGAGTGGACAACACCATGGTGGCAGACCCCTGGGGGGTTGTCATCACGACTTGGATCAAACAAGCCGAGATACAACACCGCGTCTATGAACAACTGTGAAGTTCTTCGCATCGACCTTCAAAATATCCAAACTGACTAGTCTATAGGTACAGCCCTTTGGCACTAGGCCAGTCTCAAGAAGAGCGCATGGAAACGGTGCGCCGTCTTGAAGCCGAGCAGAAGAGCATCATGGCCGCGGCCTCACACGTGCGGGAACAGGCACTTTTCGGCTTGAAAGCTCTCAACGCATCGTCTATCCTAGATATCCATCTCCGTGGCGACGAGCTTACCTTTCAGTCAACCTTGACCCTGATATATCGAGCCCTTCCTGCCCCGGAAGGATCCTCGACTCGGTTCTCGCAGGAGTGCATCGAGACAGCTCGGTTTGCCATGCAATTACATCTCGAATGCATGCAAAGAATTGCCGAAGAGGGGCGTCACCTAAAAGCCGTCTATATTCATTGGTATGAGACCGCAGGCGATTGTTGTTTCAACGGTTTCTGACATTTTCACCTTCCACGCTAGGGCGATACTGCTGACGCCATTCACACCATTTTTCGTACTTTTCTGTCATGTAATCGATACCTCTAGTGCAGAGGACCTAAGGCGACTGAACGAATTTGTTTCCTCTCTACGACCAGCCTGCGCGCTATCAGAGCCGGTGGAAAAGCTGCACCAGCTCTGCCAGATGCTTTACAACGTAGCGGTTCTCTACGTAGAGACCAAATCGCAGCAATCTGAAGAGCGAGGTCCCATTAACGACGAATTCGATGTGTACCTCAGCGCCCTTGGGTTCCCGCCGACCGAATTTCCCATCCAAGGAATCGAAACCAGCGGCATGTCTCAGCCAACAATGCAAACTGCGCAGCTAGGAAGCTGGTTCTCGGGAAGCCAGTACATGATGGGGCTACTCGAGGAGGACTTATCTCAATTCACTTAGTCTGAGCTAGAAGGTGTCATTCACCAAAGAAGGGAAAATGCATGGATGGGAACAAGCAGAGTGTATGTATCGTTGTGTCTGGGTGCAATTTCTCGAGGCTTGAGAATAATGGCGCTACGCGCGAAGATCTTTCTCTGGATCTCTGTACACAATGACTCGAGACTAGGTGGTTACTTTTGGCAAAAATCGTGCGACAGTGCCGAATCAAATCCGTCGTCTGCTCGTCGCCTGGACCTGCCGCAAATACGGAACAGGCCGTCTGTGAGAGCTGGCCTGGTGCGGGTTAAGTATTGCGAGGTGCTCACCTCATAGTTCAGTCCGTAGGATGCCTCGGGTTGTATGATTGGTAGCCTTCTTCGTCCGTGTCGCTCTCAACATCTAACTCTTGTTCCGAGCCAAGCCTGCCTGCCTGGAGAGCTTGGTCCGTTTTTGACTTTGCAGCGTCCTGCCCCGCCACGACGGATGTGTCAATGGGGGTGAAAGCTGATTTAAAGCCTGATTTCTTGAAGCCCCCCTTCTTGAAACCTCCCATTGTGGTTGCCTGTGTTGTTTGCTCGGCCGATGCAAGCTTGATGCTGACAAGCCCATCAGCCTTGGCCTCGGCCTTCCGAGCTCTGGCTCCGGCAGTCGGGTCGCGCACCATGGCCTTCATGTCTCTGAGCCGCTGTTTGTGGCTGTGATCATAGCTGCTGAGATGTGCCTCGTAGTCGTTCATGCGAGAGTAGCCTTTGGAACAGAGGCTGCAGTAGAAAGATTGGAGAGCTTCGCGGGCAGAAGACGTTTGGGCCGGAGGCAATGTCTGATGTCGCTGCCAGGGGGTTGCGGGTTAGTCACGACTGCATCGACATTAACGGGAGTTCGGGCAGGTCACTGACAGGAGGCATGGCGGCAGGGAGTCCGTTCCATATATTCGGTTAGTATACAGTACGAAGATGGCTGGAGTGGGTGGAAGGCGCGTGTTGAATAGCAGTTTGCGGATGAGGTAGAATAAGGCAATGCGAGCAAGGCAATTTGAGCAAGGCAAGGCCTCGAAACGGAAAAGGGCGGGGCCCGGCACTTGATAAACCGACGTCACACGCCCCCGCCTGGAAGTGCTGAGTAACAGTGCACTGTGAACTGCGACCGTGACCTGGCGAAATCCCATCCCCCGGCCGCCGTTATTCGACCTTACCTTACGGATAAGGTAAGGCGCCTAGTGCGGCCCTAGTGTCCCCGGATGAAGCCAACTCCACCAACCTGGGTCCCTGCAACCTATGACGCGCCGGGAAATTGTCAGCCAGACAGGGCGTTTCTATTATTTTCTCGCCAGCTTCCTTGGTCCGATACGGTCTAGGTAAGGTGACTTCGAGGTAACATCCCGGCGATAGATGGGACGCCATCTTTTACATATTTTGTCCACTGCACAACATCGTGGTCCTCTCGCCCCCTCTACCAGCCCATCATTCTGTGCATCTGCCACGAGTACATCTCTTGGCTTCTTCCAGCAATTCATTGCCTCCGCCTAGATTGTTGGTGCGACGACAGGCGGGCGGCTTCCCCACCATCGCCGCCATGGATTCAAGGTCACTTCGGTCCAAGGCGTCCGAGGAGACTCTGATATCGCTTCTTCATTTGGACCCCTCCCCCATAGAAACACCAGCGGTGGATACCGACAAAGATCTGCCTCCTCTTCCTGAAGATGCTCATGAGAACAGCGTTTCCTCACTCAAACCCACTTCCTCTGCACCAGGTTTGAGTGGCAGTGGCCATGGAACCATCTTTTACCGTATGTACTTGCTTCTAACGACGCTTCATGTGCTAACTCGCGAATACTAATCGCTTTCCTGTTCAGTTACACGCATCCAGAAGTTCTCTTCGTACTTGATGCCAATTTTCACCTCCATTCACCTCGTCAACACCTCCATCATCCCCCTGGTTGCGCGCTCCGTTGCTGCTTCAGAGACTTATTTGCTGCAATCCCGAGAGATTTACCAAACTTCTCTAACAGAGCCCCTGCTCGTCGCTTTGCCATTTGTCGCACACGTTGCGTCCGGTATCGCCCTCCGTTTTGCACGGCGCTCCCAGAACTTACAGCGCTATGGAGGAAACACTCCTGGCATGTATGCATTGTATCGGGCCCAAACAGGCAAGACATCCCGGGCAATGACTTCCAACAACTCGGGCTCGGCAGCGCGCATATGGCCTCCTTTGAGCTACATTTCGGCCTCGGGATATGTGTTCGCGGTATTTCTAGCCGCTCATGTTGGCGTAAACCGTGTACTGCCCATCCAGGTCGAGGGTGACAGCTCAAACATTGGCCTAGCATTTGTCGCACATGGCTTTGTCCGCCAACCGACATTGTCGTGGCTGGCTTACACAGGGCTTCTGGCTGTAGGATGCGGTCACATGATCTGGGGGGCAGCAAAGTGGCTGGGATATGCGCCGACAGCCATGGGCTTGAGTGGTAGCGGCTCAAAAGTGATCGATAAGAAGACAAGGCAACATAGGAGGAGGATATGGTGGGGCCTTCACGGTGTTACTCTTGGTGCATTTGCTGTCTGGGCTGCCGGTGGTTTGGGAATCGTTGCTCGGGAGGGACTGACGACAGGCTGGGTCGGAAAACTCTACGACGACCTATTTGACAAAATCCCTCTTTTCTGATAGGTAACCCTCGGGAGGCATCAACGAACCAATACTCACAGCCATCATTCGGACAATAGCAGCAACAAAAGTTTCTGCTTCCCTTATCCACGTGGTAAACCAACGCGCCAGCTAAGGACGGCCTCATGCCCTCGCCTCGCTCAATCACTTTGCGCAAAGGACTTGACAGTCTCCTGACACTTGACCTTCAGTGTGATCACGGGCATTGGATGAGCGCGGAATAAAATGCTCGGAGCAGGAGTTTCGATTGGTTTTGGAAAGAATGTGACGAGATAAAGTCTGCGTTGGCCACTGCAGCCTCCTCCTTGGCCCCCAGTCTGCCTCGGTGATCCCTCGAACCATCTGCCTTCAATCAACAACCCTGGAATCTGCCCCGAAGACGTTGCAATTACCCAGCCACCCCGTCTGTAACTAACCGAATGAGCTTCTCATTTCCTTGGAGAGGTTTTTGCATACGTACCCATCCCGAGCCTTGTAGACTTGGAACCGAGAACATGCGATTCACTCACAGTCAAGTCTCAGCCAGAAAGAGGCTTCGAAGAGTCCTCTACTGCTGGCGTGCCTTTCCGCAGACTTGAAGGGCGAGTCGAATGCATGTTTGCTTGTCTTGCGGGTTGCAACTCGACTCAATGCACTTAAAAAGACGGCCCTTATCCGCCTTCTTGCAGAGACACGCGGGAGTGGTGATGGGACAGCTGGAGGCGTCGGCTTCGGTTTGGACGCAAGGCCTCGCGCAGGCGGGGGCGTCGTTCAACGTTTGAGCCGTGGCGATGCCGACGGCAACGGCGAGAAAGGCGACGATGGAGAATTTCATGTTGGATAGATTACTGGAGCTTGGTAGAGTGGTAAAAGGTTACTGTGAGAATGTCTGGCGACGAGATTATTGTTTTCTTGGATGATGATGCCGAGTGAAAGGACCAAGGGTAGAATCTCTGGACTCGCCAGCGGTCTTTATAGTCAACGGACGGGTGTCTGAGAAACATTCTAGCCTACCTTGAGGCCTTGAGGCTGGCGTTGAAGGTTTGAAAGCAAACAGAACCTCAATGTCATTTGCGGTGAAATGAACCCTCGCGGTGGCACCAACCCTTAGTAGTGAGAAACGGTGGCTGATGATGGCTTTTACGCGTATAGCTCAATATTGATGCATGACGATGACCATGGCGGATGCTCCAACCCCTCCTGTTCGTGACCAATGACAGGTAAAAAAGCCTGGCCTGTACATAGCCAAAGAGGTCTTTCACAATGCCATGTTTGGGTTGCGGTCAAAAGGTATCGCCACTTTCAAGTCGGTTGATTGGGCTGGCAAAACCTAACGGTCCCGTGTTCATGCACCATCATGGCCATTTTTCCTTTGGGCGTCGAACCAAATCACGAGGCGGCAAAGGGGTCATCACCCCCGCCGCAGGTTGGACGAACTGGCCGAGTAGGCATCCGCCTCGGAACCTTTCAGTCTAATGCGCGGGGAGGACTGTGTATCATAAAGTGGGCTTCGTCCCCAGATCAGCCTGCTTGGCTTGCCGTGGGTTTAGCCACGTTGGAGGTCACACGTCCTACCACTTCACCTTTCACGATAAGCCTCATCGGTTCCATCATCATCATGCAGCGCAACCATCGAGCGCCCCGAATCGAAGTGAACTGATACCTCGCTCCAGAAATGCTACGTCCTTTCGATGGGTTATCCTGCCATTGACTTGCCGGTCTGCCAGGGTGGATTATCTGAATCGAAAGTTGTGTTAAAGCTTAGTGGTGCGGTCGAGCATGGGTAATAATACTAATAGGACTGAGACGGACAGCAAGGGGGTAGGTTTCCAGTCGTGATTGGGATGAATCAACATTCTGCCCCGACTGTATAGCTTCTCTTCTGCTGGTGTCGGCAACCGTTGGTTTGATATCAATGCCATATATCAGCATAATAATCTTTGAGGTTTGCTGTGATCCTTGTATAAACTGCCGGTGAAGAATACCAGAAGCACGGTGGAAGATGAGGGATAGATGTATCTCGTGATACTACTCAGCAACGGCATCTCATCTAGTAAAGGAGCCTGTAGGTCTCATACCCGAACGGAACAGATCTTGTCATGGTTTGCTCTGTGGTAGAAAGTCGTGCAAGATTATAGCTTTCGTCATGTCCGTCGAAATCGTGGCTCGTTTGTTGTGGTTGGCATCCGCTGCGTCGTGGCACGGTGCAGATACCAATTACACCATTGATGAAAAGGTCTACCCAGGATATGAGGGCTTTGCTCCAGTCACATCTCCGCCGACGATCCAATAGCAATGTGTATTTCGAAACCACGTCTATGGAACCCCCCCGGTATCGCTGGTTAATTCCGACATCACAGCACGACTACAACCCGGCAATATCTGTCAATGATATGAATGTACGCCGCAACAGCAGCAGCTCAGCAGATATGACGGCAGCCTTGGAAGCAGGCACCAATACTACTGCCAATTGAAAGCATTGGAATCATGTCGAGGGCCCTGTTATGGTCTGGATGTGTGATTACGGTGGCGGCCTCAAGAGCTGCAGAGGTGACAGCAGGCCTAGTTCAAGATCGATCAAATGGTCTCTGTGGCAACAATCCCAAGAGCGAGAATTGAGGGACAGCTGTCGAGCAAGATGCGCAATAACCCCAAGCCTGGAAAACACCTTGTTCGACAGGAACTACTTGTTCTCCACCAAAAATCGCAAACTTGACACCTTTTTTCTGCTCGTCGTCTGTCAGCTCGTTACAAAGGGATAATCGTCGAGGTTGGTTTCGGAGCTAAGCTGGGCTCGCTAGTTGACTTTCCGAATGTATTCAGAGCAATTCATTGGCCATTGGCCCTACCATAGTACCTAAGGTAACTGCTGCCCCCTTCAGACGGCCAATAACCCTCATTCATACGCCGAGTGTGCCCAGGTAATGATAGAAGGATCCCGCACAGCGCAGCCGCCATCACACTTCATGAAAAGTATACCAGAATACGCGGGGCGAAATGATCCTAGCATCACAGTGAGTGATGGCTGTTGGAGCCATCTAACAACGGTTAATACAAATTTAGTGTTTTTAGGCCGACGTATACCAAAGAGGACGCACATCTTATGACCCGACCGGCGGTGCTATTTGGTCTGGATTAGAACAGCTGCCGTCACGCTTTTGTCCTAAATCAGTTGGAATAGTTTTCATTACTGCTTGCTCAAAAGGCTATTCCTGGCATCCGTGTTCTATGAACCCTGTCTCACAACCAAGACCCAAAACACATTCGTGGATGGGCGGCTATGTACAAGATGAAGCTGAATGATGTCGTTGGCCCACTTTCTCCATTGTTCTTGTTGCAAACCCCGTCTCCGACATGTCTGCGTAGTCAGTTACGGATCTGGTCGGCACAGGGTCCCAGCCCTCCTTGGCCGGCAGGTAAGTCTTTGGTGATGCTGAAGACGAGATTTGGTCTTCCTGAGGGACAAGATTTGGTTTTGCCCGGGCCAGAAAAGCCAGGTATGATGTTGCATGTCGGCGTATTAGTGTTCGTTCTGACGTAGAGCCAACCGTTACAGCCCTCTGGAACACTCTGGTAGCAGATGGCGCAACAGTCCTGGGGACTCTGGGCCGAGGTCAGTGTAAAGTTCCAACCAACGCCGTTGTCGATGCCTATCCAATTAACGTCGCGAAGGAATTTGGATTGGTTGCATTCAGGGGTCTGCCACACTGATTAGCAACACAATGATGCCACGAGTGTAATGGGAAGGCGCAGAGAAAACGACGGCAGTGCGAGGCGAAGCCTGTACCACGCATGACTTGGAGGCACGAAGCCAATAGAGGTGGGCCCATAGAGGAAAGGTGACAGACTTACCGGAGCAAGAGTAGAGGAGGGTTCTGGAAGGGGGATGGAAGACGAAATTGCTGGTGCG
Source organism: Colletotrichum theobromicola (assembly GCA_014705045.1). Classification (NCBI taxonomy): domain Eukaryota; kingdom Fungi; phylum Ascomycota; class Sordariomycetes; order Glomerellales; family Glomerellaceae; genus Colletotrichum; species Colletotrichum theobromicola. The sequence goes on from JABGLZ010001053.1 coordinate 17,356, forward strand.
GAAGTCGTCGGGCCTCCTGGAGAGTCCGGCGGAGACCATTGTGCCTTCATGGCCTCCGTAACAACGACAGGGAGGATAATGGCCAACAGCAGCAAGGCGCCGATGGGGATGAGGATCTTCTTGTGGCGCACCAGACTTTGGCGGAAAGCCATTGGGGTTGTTTGATTTTCCTGGGGCGGATGTATTCCTGAGATGTCCCGGGGAGGGTCGACGGCGCCGTCGTTGCCAATTTCGATGTTGTTCATCTCTATAACCTCAGGAGCATCGTGTACCACGACCTGAGGTGCCGAGTGGGGGTCAAATTCCGCATATTGATTTTGCGCCATGGCGGAAGTCTATTTTTCGTCGGTGCTATCGAGTTTGCTGTTGTGTTGATTTAGGCGGGAGTAAGACATGTGAGTTGTCATTAGTGAAAGCAGTGAGAAGGGGGAAGGTGGAAGAGGTTGGGAAGCAGAAAGATGAAGAAGGCTTGAGCTGAGGCTCGCGGAAGGCGCGAGTAGCTCTCCTTCTTGTTGCATGCCACAACATTCGTGAGGGAGGTTCGAAGATCGTAGGTGAGAGGGAGGGTGAGTGGAAATGCGAAAGGGACCCACGGAGGCCAAGGGGGAAAAAGAAGACAGACAGTTGAGAAAGCAGTTGTGAAAGCAAAAAGAAGAAAACAATGCCTGGTGGCGTGACTCTGCTATGCGTCCATTTACCCAGCCCCAATGGTGCTTGCCCTTTCCTTGACAGTTCCGCCAGCAAATAATATCGTCCCTTAATGACACAACTCAAGGCCAACAGGAAGGAATGGTGCCATCTTGGTTATTGCTTCGAAGCATAACAAGCCTAACTAGGTACTCTTCACTTACAATGACAAAGCCCTGCGCCAAAGGCCATGTGTTGAAAGATGTCCATCATTCGTCTACTTCCTCTAACTGCGTTTTTCGTCGTTGGTCCCTGTCATAAGGTGTTTTGATCTTGGTCATGCCCCGTCACATCATCTTCTTCCACGACTGTTTCCCTGCCATTCTACTGAGCCAGGGTCTTGGCATCCCCGTCCTTAAGCTTTCCAGCACCAACTAGTCTCTTGACCTCCTCGCTCCAAACAATCTTAATCTCATCGGCAACCTTGAGACCGTTCAGCTTGCCGGCTAGAGCGGCAATCTCATCGGTATCAATTTTGCCCTGGACAAGCTCAACGTCACCCAGGACAGTGTCGATCGTCGCAGGCGAGGCCTCGCCCGGTGCAAAGTAGTTCGCCTCCTTAACGGAGCCCTTAAGAATACGCTTGTTCTTCTTCAGGGCGGTTTTGGCAGCCTCCTTGGCCTTCTTGGACGCCTCGCGGTCCTGCTTGGCCTTCTCCTCGGCCTCCTTGGCCGCCTTCTCTTCAGCTTCCTTCTTCAGGCGCGCATCCTCTACAGCCTTCTTCTCGGCTGCCTCCTTTTCAAGTCTCTTCTTGTTCTTGGCAGCGTTGGCTTCCTGTCTGAACCGCTTGATGCGCTCGTCGCCAGCAGAACAGTCGTCGAGCAGCTTGCGGAGACGAGCGTTGTCCTCAGCCTTCTTCTTCTTGCGGGCGTTGGCGTTCTTGCGCTCAGTATGGCGCTTCTGATCTCTGTTTTCGTTGTCGTCGGGGACATCCTCATCCAAGTACTCAAATGTCCGCCAGCTCTCGAAATTGTACCAGAAGTTGTAAAACTCCTCGACCTCTTCCTTGGTAGACTTATCGTCGCCGAACATGGGAACAGGCTGGATCGTAGAGAAGCGCGACTCAGACTTGAAGACATTGCCCCAAAGCTTGTAGAAGTTGCCCTTAGCAAGCTGCTTTTTGGTGGGAGGATCGACATCGGCCTTCTCGTCAACCGAGTCGAACTGACGACGCTTAACAGGGTCAAGAAGAACCTCGGTAGCCTTCTGAATGCACTTGAAGAAGTTGTCGTCGTCGACGACACCGGCAGCGGCCTTCTTGTCAGGGTGGTGCTTGAGGACCTTCTTGCGATGGGCGCGCTTGATCTGATCTTCCGTAGCCTTCCAGCGGTACTTGGTAATGCCGAGAACTTCGTAGTGATCTTGGTTCTGTAGAGATAAGCCATGTCAGTGGTTATTCCGTAAAGGTGTGAGTCCACAACTAGGCCAAGCCACCCACCTTCCAGTCCTTGGCATCGCGTTGGAGGAGCATGGGGTCCTCCGGCTCGCTAATGTCGCTGTCGTCATCGTTCTCGACCTTTTTGGCGGCCTCTTGAGCCTGAATACGGTCGTCCTCGGAGAAAGTGCGCTTGTGGCGGGCGCGGCGGGCATGAGCCAGGAAGTGAGGACCGACAGGCTCGAGGCTGCGCTGAGTGGCAGCGGAGACTGAACCAACGGCCTTAAAGTCCTTATCAGCCGACCAACCCTCCGGGAGGGCTGGAAGAGCATGTGCGACAACAGAAGCTGAAGCCATTCCGTCGATTTTGAGACTCAAAGGACTCAACAGCAGGGTTTGGTGGAAGGAAAGGATAATGGGATGTCGTCGCCTGGGAAGAAAAATCTATAGCGTGGGGCCAAAAAAAAAAAAAAAAAAGGACGTGT
>JABGLZ010001053.1:23726-56974 GCA_014705045.1 Colletotrichum theobromicola
CCTCCTGCTTCCTCTTCCTCCTCCGACTCAACTGTCTCGAAAGCTTTGTCGCTTCAAAGTCTACTGATTGCCTTTTCTTCAACCTCAACGTACGTTCATCGATCATGGTTTCCTCAACGAGCAACAACCTCGAGCGCGAGGATCACGCTCGCGATGCGCAGTTCAACAAGGCCCTCCACGGTGACAGTGCAAAGGCCGCTGGTGGTCTTGCCGCCATGTTCAGCAAGGGCCGCGATGCCAAGCAGGCTGCCGTCGACGAGTATTTCAAGCACTGGGACAACAAGGCCGCGAAGGATGAGACCGCTGAGGAGCGAGCCGTATGTTGAATCACTACACCCGGACGTTGCGATTAAGCATAGACTGACCCGCTACTCTTCAACGCAGTCCAGAACTGCCGAGTACGCCACTTTGACCAGACAGTATGTTCGCGATGCTCATATCCCCGTGCCTTCCGAGTGTAGCCGCCTAACTCTGGTCGTTTCTCAGCTATTACAATCTTGCAACCGACCTCTACGAGTATGGTTGGGGCCAATCCTTCCACTTTTGCCGTTTCTCTCATGGTGAGCCCTTCTACCAGGCGATTGCTCGCCATGAGCACTACCTCGCCCACCAGATCGGTATCAAGGAGGGCATGAAGGTTCTTGATGTTGGATGTGGTGTTGGTGGACCTGCGCGCGAAATCGCCAAGTTCACCGGCTGCCACGTCACCGGCTTAAACAACAACGATTACCAGATCGACCGAGCAACCCACTATGCCACCAAGGAGGGTCTGGCGAACCAGCTTAAGTTTGTCAAGGGAGACTTCATGGTTAGCCGTACCACCCTTGCATTACCCGTAAACCACTGAATCAACTAACCATTTATTCTCAGCAAATGTCTTTCCCGGACAACTCCTTCGATGCCGTCTACGCTATCGAAGCTACGGTGCACGCTCCTAGCCTGGAGGGTATTTACAGTGAAATCTTTCGCGTTCTCAAGCCTGGCGGTGTCTTCGGTGTCTACGAGTGGTTAATGACGGACAAATACGACAACGACAACCTGGAGCATCGCGAAATCCGACTTGGCATCGAGCAGGGCGACGGTATCTCTAACATGTGCAAGGTCTCAGAGGGTCTGGCTGCCATGAAGGCCGCAGGCTTCGAGATGCTCCATCACGAGGATCTTGCCGACAGGCCAGACCCTATGCCGTGGTACTGGCCTCTGTCTGGTGACGTGCGGTACATCCAGTCTGTCTTTGACATCTTCACCATCGTGCGGATGACGAAGTGGGGAAGAACTATCATGCACAACCTCATCGGAGGCTTAGAGGCTATCAAGCTTGCTCCTGCCGGCACCATGAAAACGGCAAACAGTTTGGCAGTGGCAGCTGACTGCTTGGTTGCCGGTGGAAAGGACCACCTGTTCACCCCGATGTATCTCATGGTCGGCAAGAAGCCTGCCAACTGAGGAGCTGGCGGTATAGACTACTCGTCGCAAAAAGACAGGAGGACTCAAACGAATGGGAAGAATAGAGGTCATGACATTGCAACTCGTTGTATGAGTATATTATATCACCACATGTAGCATAATTGTAATTACTGAGTGAAATCACTTATGATATGAAGCACTTATACTACGGCGTGGTGCCTCCAATTTCTAGAATGTTGTGCAAAACGCAGGTCAAATGATCCACACCCCCAGGCCGAATTATCGAGCAGGGGACAAGCGTTTGTGACCATCTTCTAGTTCAAGAGCAATTGAGGAGTTATCGGAATAGTTCGACAAAGACAACGCGCGCAACGGCCCGCTGTGTTGGGCCGTAAAACCACCCGCCAGAAACCCTCGAAAGCTAGCCCGTATGTCCGATGAGAACTCAGTCGGGACTAATAAAGTCCGACAGGTGGACCAAGCCCAGGCCACCGCTTTAAATGTGTCCCGCCATCTCACTCACAGTTCGGATGGAAACGGGTGGCAGCGGTCGCAACACTGTTGGAGCTCAAATTGGAGGTCGTCGGGATTAAGTCGGACCCGGTTTGTGGTGTAAAGAATGGAACTGGGTGGCTCCTAGCCAGAGGCTTCATTGGTCGACAAAAAAGGCGCGGCCGATTATCTAATGCACAGGGATAACGCTAGTCTACATACGGATTAGCCCCACATCCAGGGCCTCCCCAACGCTGTTGTTTGGCAGCTCGCCGCAATTCAACGGACTCAACGCCCATAGAGCTAGGTAGGAAAAAAAAAGCTGCGAAATCCCTCGACAGCTCCGGTCACACTCCCATCCCTCTCTCCCTCCGACGCCCAACTTCAACCTTCGTCGTTGGCCATAAGTCCTCCCGTACTTGAGGCCATTGACTGTCAGCCTGCTTGCTCTTTTCGTAATCGCAATTGGAATTTCCAACTGGGACCACCGGTTTCCCACTTGCGACCTCCGCGCCTCAAGTCAATCCGCACCCCGAAAACTCGATTCGCCATGTCCCGATTCCTCCGTCCCGCAGCTCGCCTGGCGGTCTCGTCTAGAGCTGCTGCTCTCCGCTCCTCTCCCATTTCCCAGTTCGCCGGCCGACCCGCGGCTTTCGCCGTTCAGACAAGGACGTATGCCGATGCCAAGGGAACCAAGGACTACACTGTCCGTGAGGCCCTGAACGAGGCCCTTGCCGAGGAGCTCGAATCCAACGACAAGGTCTTCATCCTCGGCGAGGAGGTTGCTCAGTACAATGGCGCGTACAAGGTTACAAAGGGTCTCTTGGACCGTTTCGGAGACAAACGTGTCATCGACACGCCCATCACTGAGAGTGGTTTTTGCGGTCTCGCTGTTGGCGCTGCTCTGAGTGGACTGCACCCTGTGGTACGTGGTTATCTTTTCTTTCTTTCTGCCCATCGAAACGATGGTTCGCTTCTGCGTCCTTGACGGGAGTGCCTTAAGATCTGAACTCTTATCTCTAACTTGTCTACGCTTCTACCAGTGCGAGTTCATGACCTTCAACTTCGCTATGCAAGCCATCGACCAGATCGTCAACTCTGCCGCCAAGACTCTTTACATGTCGGGCGGTATTCAGCCCTGCAACATCACTTTCCGTGGTCCCAACGGCTTTGCCGCAGGCGTCGCTGCTCAGCACTCACAGGACTACTCCGCGTGGTACGGCAGCATCCCCGGCCTGAAGGTTGTTTCCCCGTGGAGCGCCGAGGACGCCAAGGGTCTTTTGAAGGCCGCCATTCGCGACCCCAACCCTGTCGTCGTCCTCGAGAATGAGCTCATGTACGGCCAGACCTTTCCCATGTCTGAGGCTGCTCAGAAGGACGACTTTGTTCTCCCCTTCGGCAAGGCCAAGATCGAGCGTTCTGGCAAGGACCTGACCATTGTCACTCTTTCGCGCTGCGTTGGTCAAACCTTGGTTGCAGCCGAAAACTTGAAGAAGAAGTATGGTGTTGAGGTCGAGGTTATCAATCTGCGCTCCATCAAGCCCTTGGACGTTGAATCTATCGTCAAGTCTGTGAAGAAGACTCATCGCCTTCTGTCGGTGGAGTCCGGCTTCCCCGCCTTCGGCGTTGGCTCCGAGATTCTGGCTCTGACCATGGAGTATGCCTTTGACTACCTCGACGCCCCTGCCCAGAGAGTCACTGGTGCCGATGTTCCTACGCCTTATGCCCAAGGTCTTGAGGAGATGAGCTTCCCTACTGAGCAGATCATTGAGGACTATGTCGCAAAGATGCTGCGTCTCTGAAGAATTATACGAAATAAATGAGAGTGTGGGTGCCGGTGTGCTACTTGATGCGCCGTTCCCCAAGATGGGACGCGATTCATAATGGGATGTTGAGCTTGATAGACTCGGGGGGAAGCTTGTACTTGTATGTTGCTCAGTTGTCATATATACATCTCATACCCTGGGAGCGCAACTAGTCGTGAAGGATCACATGTAGACGATTGGAATTTCCTGGCTGCGCGTTTGCGGGCAGAAACTGTGAGCAGATTGGCACAGGGCCCAGCCACGTTCCCCATGAGCACAGGTTGCTGGCTGCTCTTGATTATAGGGCTGTTAGTCCAAGGGGGAGACGCTCGTCGGTAGGTCCACCCTTCAGGAACTGAATAAATGGACGAGCATTTATGTGACCGAGTAGAACAGCGCCGCATATGTACCTAGTAGGTTGGTGAGGATATTCTTGTGAGGTGCATCTCGGGAGTCAATTATCCGCAAAGCTAGTCACCATTGTTAGGTTCTTCGCAACACATACGCCGGCCAGGCCTATCTACCTTATCCGTCAAGGCATGGCTAGCCCGACGCCCCGCATGACTACAGTCCAGTATCTGCAGTCTCATTAGTTTTCGTCTACATGTCCCGAAAGGACGAAATTATAAAACTTGCATACCCAATCCATCTCACCAGGAGATGAGGTTCAAGACGGCTGGGTGTAGGTAGGCTAGCGACCGCCCCACGCGCCGTCACCAACCCCACCTACCCTAAGCGTACTAAGGCGGTCTGCCTTACCAGGGAGCTCGGTCTAGCTACTTTACCCCATTGCATCACCACCATAACTTCACATCGCCCACACACCAGTACGGAGTCATCTTGTTCGTGCGTTGAACCACCATTAAGGATGGCTTCTGATCTGGCCAAGGCCACTCAGAGTCTGTCTCTTGAGGACGATGCCGCCTTCAAGATTGATGACATTCTCTTTGAGCAGCGACCACACAAACGAGTCAAACAAAATGTGTCGGAGCTCAAGGCACATCTTGAGGACAAGTTCCTTACGCCTGCCACGGAATTCTCCCCCATTTGGCTCAACCGACTCCAACAGTAAAGTCAAAAATGTATCATAGTCTCTGTCTTCTACTAACTTGATCCCTTTAGACGCTGGGACTGCCCTGTGGATTACACTGAGCTGTTTAAGATGGGTCAACCTCAGACCCGAACCATGACACGGTTTCAGAGGCATGGTCTAGAGGGCAGAGTGACAGGCTACAGAAATGTGACTGTCCCTGCCAGCAGTGCCACGGCGAAAAACTCTACCTCGTTTCTGCGCAAGCCAGCCAGCAGAGCCGACTTCGTACGAGGTGCCGCTGGTTTTTTTCCTTTTGCTCCCGGTGGTTTGGAAGGCATCGAGGCCACAGCCGCTCTCGAGGACCAGGTCCATCGAGCTGGCAAGGGCGACGACGCAGCATCCTCCAACAAGCTCGAGAGAGTAATCAGACTTGGCGAGGGCGGGCTGCTCGAAATTGCCCCCGGCCTCAGTCGCGGTATTGACGTCAGCAAGAAAAAGACCAATGAGGATGAGGCCAGGGAAGTGGAGCAAGAGTTGGACCAGGAGCCCGAAGAGGCACCGGGAGTTGAAGAGCTGGAAAGCGAAGCTCAAGCAAAGGGTGGGAGAGATCCTGAGTCCGACGAGGAAGATGGCGAGGATATCGATGCCATCTTGCCTGTTGAGTTTCCGGCTCTGGAACCACACGGTACCCTTACAGCGTCAAGTGCTAGGAAGGCGGGACGAGAATGGGCCCATATGGTCGACATCAAGAGAGACATCCCAAATTTCAGGGAGTTGGTGCCCGACATGGCAAGAGACTGGCCCTTCGAGCTCGACACCTTTCAAAAGGAAGCCATCTATCATCTCGAAAATGGCGATTCAGTGTTTGTGGCTGCACATACTTCAGCTGGCAAGACTGTTGTCGCTGAGTATGCTATCGCCCTCGCTTCAAAGCACATGACGAAGGCCATATACACCTCACCCATCAAGGCTTTGAGCAACCAAAAGTTCCGTGACTTCCGCCAAACATTCGACGAGGTGGGAATCCTGACTGGCGACGTCCAGATCAACCCAGAGGCGAGTTGTCTGATCATGACTACGGAGATTCTGCGCAGTATGCTCTATAGAGGGGCAGATTTGATCCGGGATGTTGAGTTTGTCATCTTTGATGAGGTGCACTACGTCAATGATTTTGAACGTGGCGTGGTCTGGGAGGAGGTCATTATCATGCTGCCAGAGCACGTCACGCTCATCTTGTTGTCTGCTACTGTGCCCAACACTTACGAGTTCGCTTCTTGGGTTGGAAGGACGAAGCAGAAAGACATATACGTCATCTCCACCCCAAAGCGCCCCATTCCTCTCGAGCATTACCTCTGGGCTGGCAAAAACATACACAGGATTGTGGACTCCGATAAGAAGTTCGTCGAAAAAGGGTGGAAGGAAGCCAACCAGGCCATACAAGGCAAGGACAAGCCGAAGACCCCCGAAACGAACAACTCGGCGCGTGGGGGCGGTGGTGCTGGCCAAAGAGGTGGTCAGAGAGGTGGAGCACAGCGCGGCGGCACCGGGCAGCGCGGCGGAGCTCGTGGTGGTGGAGGCCAGCAAAGAGGACGTGGCGGACCGCCACGTGCCAGCCATAATCCAGGCCACTTAGGACGGACTGGCCGTCAAGGCGGCTTCACATCGGCTGCTCAGGACAAGAATCTTTGGGTTCATCTTGTGCAATTTCTCAAGAAGTCCAATTTGCTGCCTGGCTGTATCTTCGTCTTCTCAAAGAAACGGTGCGAGGAAAATGCCGATGCGCTCAGCAACCAGGACTTCTGCACCGCTGCCGAGAAGAGCGCGATTCACATGACCATTGAGAAGTCAATCGCCAGACTTAAGCCAGAAGACCGGGTACTTCCTCAAATAATCAGACTGAGGGAGCTCTTGTCGAGGGGTATTGCAGTCCACCATGGAGGCCTTCTACCCATTGTCAAAGAGATTGTCGAGATTCTGTTTGCCCAAACTCTCGTCAAAGTGCTATTTGCAACGGAGACATTTGCCATGGGTCTCAATTTGCCAACCCGGACAGTGGTCTTTTCTGGTTATCGAAAACACGACGGTCATTCTTTCCGAAACCTGCTTCCCGGCGAATACACGCAGATGGCTGGCCGTGCAGGGCGCCGAGGCCTGGATACTGTTGGCTCAGTCATCATCGTTCCGCCAGGCGGCGATGAGGCCCCCCCAGTTGCTGATCTCCAGAAGATGATCTTGGGAGAGCCATCCAAGCTCAGATCCCAATTTCGACTCACGTACAACATGATTCTCAACCTGTTGCGAGTGGAGGCACTCAAGATTGAAGAGATGATTAAGCGCAGCTTTTCAGAACATGCCACACAGCAGCTGCTGCCAGAGCATGAAAAAGCCGTGAAGGTTTCGGAGGCCGACCTGGCCAAGATCAAGCGGGACTCATGCGGTACCTGCGACGCATCAATTGACGAATGCCACCAAGCCTCTCAAGACTACAAAGCGCTGACCGAGGAGATGTACAAGTTCCTTCTTGGCATACCCATTGGCCGCAAAATGTTCACTCAGTCGCGCCTAATCGTGTACAATAAGGACGGTATCCGTACACCGGGCATCCTGTTGTCGGACGGGGCAACGAACAAGGGCCCACAGGGCAGTCCGACTCTACACGTATGCGAGATCAGACTCATGAGAGAGACCCGAGACTCGACAGACCTTCTACCCTTCGTTCCGGCATTTCGCAAATATCTCACACCCCTCCCACAGGCAAAGAAGCACATTCGCATTAAGACCTTGCATGTGCCCCTCGGCGACGTGGAGTGCCTCACCAGGTACGTGACAAAAGGTATTGTGCCAGAGATATTTCAGAGTGGGGAGAAGTACATCAAGGCAAAGGACAGGCTCCATTCAATTTGCCGATCATGGGACGACTTATGGGACGAGATGGACCTTTCAAAGATCAAAAACCTGCAATTTCAGGAGATGATTAAAAAGCGAAGGGAAGCTGAGCTTACTGCGTCGTCGTCTCCATCACTGTCCTGTGGACAGTTCTTAAAGCATGTAAGTGACACTTATTGACACAGACACACCTAGAACGAGCGACTACTGACTGTACACGAACAAACAGTTCGCGATGTGCCATGACCAGTGGCTCATCAAGGAGCACATTTCTCAGTTGCGCCAGTCTCTGTCGGACCAAAATCTACAGCTGCTTCCCGACTATGAGCAACGAATTCAAGTGCTGAAGCAACTTCAGTTCATCGACGAGAGTTCCAGGATCCAGCTCAAGGGTAAAGTGGCTTGCGAAATCCATTCAGGCGATGAACTCGTCCTAACGGAGCTGATACTGGACAACGTGCTCGCAGACTACGAGCCAGCTGAGATTGCAGCTTTGCTTTCTGCTTTCGTGTTCCAGGAGAAGACTGACTCACAGCCAAATTTGACCGGGAACCTTGAGCGTGGCAAGGATACCATCATTGCCATTAGCGAGAAGGTTAACGAAGTTCAAACGCTTCACCAGGTCATCCAAGCCGCGGACGATTCCAACGACTTCATATCTCGTCCTAGATTCGGTCTGATGGAGGTGGTCTATGAATGGGCGAGAGGCATGAGCTTCAAAAACATCACCGACCTCACGGACGTGCTGGAGGGCACGATTGTTCGAACCATCACGCGGCTTGACGAGACATGCCGTGAGGTCAAGAATGCTGCTCGTATCATCGGCGACCCGGAACTATACCAGAAGATGCAGACTGCACAGGAGATGATCAAGCGGGATATTACAGCAGTAGCCAGTTTGTATATGTAGGAAATGGAGTTTTCAACATGCCCCGCATCTGATAGTAGTTCATGCTAGCCGACAAACGGCGTAGGTTTCGTTTACCACCACAGGAGTGCCGCTGCAGCACTGCCTTCCCACAAAAGACTATTTCGTGTGACGTTGTGTTTTCGTAAGTTCATTCCTCCGACATTATTCTCGTGTGTCCACTTCCCGAAAACGCCTGATTAGTCCCGAATTCCCTAAAGAGTGATGCTAGCCTTAGTTGCTAAATTTGACGGCGTGCAATGCAAGTTCATGCTCTCAAAGCCCGCAGTCTTTGCTGCAGAGCATCCTCCTCTTCTGCAGTAGGCTCACTAGCGACAAGCTCCTCCTTGGCTGGCGTTGCGCTGTTTAGTTCAGCGTTGAGCTGCACGCCCGCATCATCAGCTAGCTTGCCTAATAGCTCATGAACCGCGTCCTCGGATACTTGGGCGCTGGTGGATTGCGAAATGGCGTCCTGATATATACCGTTGGACATGGCGTACTCTTCGTTTTGCTGTTTGAACTGCTCGAGTGTAACAAGGGTCTGAAATAGAAAATTGCTTGTCAATAGAGGCCAAGAAATTTTTTGATGTAAGTATTATCGGCTCGACGTACCTTCTCGGGGTTCATATTCTTCTGTGCGAGGGACATGGTACGGGACGACTGTCCCATCATGTGGGTCATGCGATTCATCGAGTTGTTGGCTTGAATTTGGGCGGCGGAGAGCTCGGCCATATCCGCCATTTGATCCATCTGCTGAGCTAGAGCTTGTTTGGAGAGAAGCATCTTGGCCTTCTGATATGCCTTTGCTGTTTCGCCCTTCTTCAGCAGCTGTCCAATCAAACATCAGCCTTGATTCAAAGCATCAGTGGGGCGCGCTGTCTGGCGATGACCAACATCTTGAATCTGCTTCTTCAGGATCGGATCTTGCTTCGCGGCCTTCTGCGCTTCTCTTCGAGCTTGCTTGGCTTGGAACTAGGGTGCTGTTAGTACTCGTAGCAAAGGTGCCTTCTCACAAGACGACGACTAAATCAGGATGCCGTACGTACCCTCGCCTGAAATTCAACTTGCATATCTCGGGATAGCTGACGGTTCGACATTATGTCGGTTGGGACCTGTTCAAGATCGGGGCCGTGATGGAAGGGCAAGAGGTTATCGTGACGCTGCGACTCTGTGAAGGTCGTTTGCCTTTTGGCAGTCCGGGAGGATAGATATCACAGAGGAAATACGAAAAGCAGAGGCTGTGAACAATATGGTCAACGTCGGACTCGGAGGTTATGTGTCCAAGGAAGCCTTGCTGGTCATTCAGGGGACCAGTCAGGTGTCGGGTGATGGTTGTCGGCAATGGCGATACCAGACGGCAAAGCGGTTTCGGTTCAAGCTGGCAGCCTGACACCCGGGGCCACCTCCCAGACCAGCCATAGCGTATGACGTAACAAATGGGGCCGCCCGATGCTATTATGTAAGCGGGCTGTGAAGCCAAGCCACTGCCATCCATAGGTAGCCACGGTAGCGTGTGGCTCATCATCCGTGGTTTGTTGGACGCCCCAAACCAGACGAACCCTATTGCCGGAAACTATTAGACGATATCTATGATGCTCATGCTGACGTGCGCGGTGATGGAATGTAGTGTATAAAAACCATAGCCCGACACAATTAACTCTCAAAAAGGTCTTTAACGCCTTCTGCGAACTGATTATAGTATGGCCGCACAAGTGAGATTGAATGTACAGTCATTTCCCCGACCTCCACTATTGGAGAAGATATCAAAACACCTGCGCATTACTTGGCACGGCGAAGTGATCGCAGACACCAAGGATGCTTACTGGGTGCTAGAGACTCATCATCCCCCTAGTGTGTCTTCTCATGCCATCATCATACTTTTTTGAACTGTCACTAATTTTTTGACAGCATACTATCTACCACCCACCTCCGTTAGAATTCCACTCGTCCCAACGCGACGGAGTACATATTGCGAGTGGAAGGGTGCTGCAACATACTACGCAGTTACTGCACCGAAGACATCCAACAATCAGGAATCAAAAGCAGTGTCGAATCGAATCTGGTCATATGAGTCCCCAACGCCAGGATTCGAAGTGATCAAGGGATATTTGTCTTTCTACGCGGGCCCGTGGGACTGTTTTGTGGACGGGGAACTGGTTGAGCCTCAGCCTGGTGACTTTTATGGCGGCTGGGTAACTTCAGATATTGAGGGTATCGTCAAAGGTGCTCACGGTAATTGGGATCCTGTTTTGTGACAGGCTATCACGTCATGTATGACTGATTCAAGGCGCTGAATAATTTACGAACGTCAAAAGCCACTTGAGAGGCGCGTGCAACGGGCAGAGAACGTCTACGGGCCCATTGTGACTGAGAGAGCAGTGCACCTCGTTTCTTACGATGAAACGATGATTATCAGGGGCAGCAAGCGGAAGACCGACGATCAAGGTGACCGTCTGCCCTTCTATAATTATTCTCGAACTAGGTGGGGAGGTACTTATTTTTGCTCTTGCCGACATCCGACTATTGTTGACAGACGGATTTCGACAGCTAAGTTACAACTTCAGCATCTCGTTCTCAGTAGTCTCTTTTTGCAGAAAACGAAGCTCTTTCACTCTCACCCAAAGACTAAAGATATTGGTCGAGTGGGTTTGAAACCGAATCCGACGCAACATGAATGAGTGCGAAGACCAGCTGCAGGTATTAGGAAGGGGGCCTAGGATGCAATACATGCGGGGAAACTCTGATTTCTGCCACATCCTCAGCCTGGGTTTGAGGTAGCCACGCTACAGCCCAGTGGCGTCTGTGCACAAGAGCGTCGTCGTCGTGTCTTTGAACTTGACCTTAACCATACCAGAACACAGGAAAGACAGGTGGTCTCCCTACGACTCATCAAGGTGCTCGGAGAGTCTGCGTTGAGTTGGGTCTTCCCTTCCTGCCACCAGCTAGAGCCTCACACGCCTTTCCCATGTCGTGCGCTCGTTGTAGCCATGGCATGTGGAGAGGTTATAGATTCACATACCGAACGACGCGTCCACAGCGTGCCACACGCGGGTCTTGAGACAGACAGACAGAGAGAGAGAGAGAGAGATTCGTCTGTCATTACGTGACTGAACGCAGCTGCCCGGGGCATCGACAGGGACTCGGTGGGAGGGCAAAGGCGACGGCGACTAATGTAATGAAAGTTTGTCTGAGCTCGTACGTGGCTCGTCGCAAGACGTTGAGGCGAATAGTGAACTTGACTAAAGTAGTACACACTGTACTTAGACATAGACGGTCGATGAAAGTCTCAACGGCACGGCAGGGGTTTCATCGGAGGTACATACGGACATTCAGCCGGGCACATTCCAGTCGTGATTGTCAGCTCTTAAAGTTCATGGCTGGTGATACGACGCACTGAGAGTATCTAACCCGTAACCTGGATGCACGAACAGCAACTTTCAATAATACATCCTCAGGGTTGAAGGAGTCGCAGCCTGGACTCAGGAGTCGCCTGCTGGCCAGTGCAGCGGATCTGCGGCAATCAGAACGCCTAGATCGCCTCAGGAGCGGTGATCCGATAGATGGGTACTGGTGAAGCGGCCGCATGTCTGGTACCGAGTGCGGAGCGCGGAGAGTGCCGGCGCACTGGTACGACCCTTACAAGTCCATCATCAGAAGCGACGTGCGATGGCGATGTAAACGCACCCAGTGTGCTGATAAGGCTGGTGAAGCTCCCTTCCTTCAACTGGATGACAACGTAAGCGAGGTCCAGCAATGTAAAGAATCAGATAAGGGTATGAGATTCCCGGATTCCTAGGGAGGGTGAAGAAGGTGTTTGGTGGATGAGACAAAGACGAAGACGAGTCAACAGCACCACAATGTGCAATGTCTTAGCCCGGCCAGATATGCTGCTTCTGAATCAGGTTCACAATAAGATTTGCGACCTTGAGATGGCACCAAAGTATAAAAAGTGAAGGCAAATGAACGGAGCGAAAGATACTTCTCGTATAATTCGCGCCTCCGTACAGATGCTGAGGCGAGAGGAGGAAATCGCATTTGCGGCGCTGACTGAGTAATGTGGCAGGCACGGGGGTAGAGGCACCGTCTTCACTTAGGCGGGTCTGAGCTGGAGCAGCAAGCCGGCCGCCTTTCTTGCTGCCACTGGTGCCGGGGAAGTCGGGTGGCTGAGTTTAGCAAGCGGCGGTGTTGATGCACCAAGTCAGCCATCGTCTCCGACGTCTGCCGGCGACGGATACCACGACTCGTCCCTGTGGGTCACTTCAGACCTGGACGCACTGCCGCGTAGCGCTCACTATAGCAGACATGTGCTGCGTAAAGTGCGTGAATCTGGCCTGTTGCTGTGATAGGCATTTCAACGGCGAAGAGCGCATTCACAGGCAAGTTGCAGTGAGCTCAGCTGACGGCAGCGCCTGCCATGTCAGCCATGTAGGTAACTAGGTAGGTACCCAGTCAGCCAGGTCAGCAACGGCGGGTGAGGCACGGCACGCAACACGGCGGATCGGAGCCAGGCTTATGTGAAGCCACAGCAGAGGATCGATTGATCAATAAGAAGCCTTCTTCGGACATAGGCCATAGCCCGGACTATCGACTGTGTCGAAGCCCGTCTGCTTAAGCGGATTCGGAACCTTCGAAGATATGGTCAATTAATTACAGTTCTTGCCTTGCGGAAGCCGAGAAAAGGGGGATGCTCCCTGGAGCGGCGCGGCCTACGTTTGGCACGGTGCGCCATTCGTGTTTCCGCCCTGTGGCTCCCGTGTTTCCTGTTTAGAGCTGACCTGAAGCGCCCCATTGGCAAGTTAGATGTGGAACTGGGGAAGACATCCGAGCCAGTGAAACCATTGAGTCGCTACACGCTCCTGCTCCTTCCGCTGCTGCTGTCGTTGGCCAACTGCATACATCCACCAATCACCATTCACTTACCTCGCTGGACTCGCTCCGAATGCCCCCCTTGCGCCCACCTCCCTTTTCGGGTTTCGCCCACTCACACTGATGAGCAACCTCTGCGCCGCCTTCACTCTGCGAAGGTATATGGGTACGTACATACGAGTACTTTCCTCGCCTTACCTCAGGCAGGTACGAGACGGAGACAAGCTTGACAAGCAAAAGTCACTACAACAAATTCCCCCTACTCTACCTCCTGAGACCTTGCATGATTGACTCCATTTTAGGCGGCACCCTTGCTTCGCTTTCGCCCCCTGTTCCACTACGACCACCACTGTGGCCTCAGGTATATCCGAAGGTCCTCCTCGCCCTTGGGGCCTCGGGGGCCTTTGGGGGCTTGGGCGCTTGGGCGCTTATGCCTGAGGCACCAGGCCTTAACCATCCCAAACCGCCCCCTTGCACGGGGCCAGCGTGGCCTCAACTTACAAAAGAGGCCACATCGCCTGCGCCTTCAGGCCTGGTTCCGTAACCCTTAGCTCTCACCACGCCAAACTGACCTCTCGACAGAGAACACCTGTCAACTTCACCCAGGACGCGGACTATCAAGCTTCCACTCGGACCTGGTGCCTCGCGTCGGTGACTCACCTAATCAGTCTGACTCATTTTACGGGTTGTCATCACAGAGCTATCATGCCTTCTTAGCACAACGCTCTTTTTATATCTTTTTGTGTATGAGGAACTAGGACGGCACCTCCATACTTCCAACAATCCACCTCCATATCCACATCACTGCAACACGCGCATTACCCATCCCCAGTCGTAGCCTTCCACTCTCCACATTGGAACTGGCGGGTCGACTGTGTCTCGCGCTTCGCACCAACGGAAAAGTCCTCCTCATTGCCTACACCCCAGCCCTGTTGCATCACGATCATCACCGTAAACTACAATGGCTGCTTGGGAACAGACATCACCCATGATCAAGTTTGAGGACTCTCCCGCTGAGTCCTTTGTCTCGACTCCGGGCGAGCTCTATCCATCCCTCTTCGGAGATGGCGCACCCTTGGTTGCCGACGAAAGCACTGTCGACCCCTCTGACATGTTGACGCCCCCTCCCTTCACCGAGGACAACGCTGCCTCGACTCCCAATACCGACTCTCCAACAAACGAAAAGAAGCCTGCAAAGAAGAGGAAATCTTGGGGCCAAGTGCTCCCGGAGCCTAAGACAAACCTGCCACCAAGGTATGACGCAGTCACCCGACATTCCCAGCCTTAGCTGACCCCAATTAGGAAAAGAGCGAAGACTGAAGATGAGAAAGAGCAGCGCCGAGTCGAGCGCGTTCTTCGGAACCGCCGAGCTGCGCAGTCTTCTAGAGAGCGCAAGCGTCTCGAGGTTGAGGCTCTTGAGAGACGGAATAAGGAGCTTGAGGCTGCCCTTTCAAATGTCACCAAGGCGAACCAGCTCCTAGTGGAAGAGCTCAACAAATTTCGTAGGGACTCTGGCATGCTGACTCGATCATCATCGCCTCTCGATCCCCTCCGATCCAACTCTGTTACGCTGTCGCCAGAGCTGTTTGGCTCTCATGACGGACACCGTCCGTCTATTAACGAGACGAAGTCTCTCGTCGATGATTTGATGACTACGTCTCACAGCAACCCTACCGTCAACCCCGCATCGCTGTCCCCTGAGCTTTCGCCAATAGCAGAAAATGACGAAGCAGATGCCGAGGATAATGAGGTGGCCGAGACCAACGTGAAGACCTCCGACTTGACACAACGTCCTGCAGCGATGTTGTGCGACCTGCAGTGTCAACAGTCGGAGGGTCTTCCGCAATCATGGCTGGCCTCTCAAACCCCTCTGCATCCGACCTTAGTCTTCTTTCTGCAGCTTCAGATGCTGTCAATCACGTCATCGGTGATTCTTTCAGTCTGTCGGCGGCCCTTGACACAGATCGCTATGTCCTTGAAAGCGGGCTTCTCTCTTCCCCCAACTCCCTCGATTATGAACACGATTATTTGGCTAGTGACTCTACCGCCTTCCTCCAGGACCACTTCGATATCACCGAGTTCCTCCACGATGAGGTCAACGGCAGCGTCACAGACACAAACGCGGTCATCGGCACAGCCGTCGCAGCGGACCCGGACTACGGCCGCAACTCGACCAACTCTGAGACTCAAGTCTCTTCAGAGAATCCTAACCTGCAGCCCCACTCTGGCGCGTCCACTTATGGATGCGACGATGGAGGCATTGCGGTTGGTGTCTGAAGGATGCGACGAACGTGTTGGAGGGTTGTCGACTGAAGCTTCGGCGGGGCGCGACAGCGGTCGGAGACTGCGGACTTGGTTGAATGGCGCACCGTTACCGTCTAGAGAGTTACTCATGACCTTGTCGTGGGCTCTGAAAGTTGAAGAGCGGAAACTGGTCCGAAAGGGTCTACTTGAACCGCAAGACATCCCCAACTCGAGAAGTCTCACTTCGACATCAACAACCGCCTTTGTGTTTACTAAAGCTTCCAAACGGAAGTGTGATGAAGCGGATGTGACGGAAACTGGGAAGCGTTGTCGATTAGCTTGATCAAGGCATATGCCCATGGCAGAGGGAACGGTCACGGCGTTACGGGTGGTGTCCAGCGAGGTTAGAGGCAAATCCTGGGAAATGTAACAACAAACAGTGAGAAAAAGCCGCGTTGCGGCCAATGAACAAATTCCTTTGAATCGTTTCACGCCGATGCGATCGTGTGTCGACAAATTAGTATGGTACACAAGTGGGCTCCCACATAAACTCTGGACGGTTGGAAGGCTATGTAACGTCCTGTTCGGTTTACTTATAAGGCTGCAGCCTCAAGGTGCCTTGCGTAAGACGTTTTATACCCAATCAGTCACATTATGCAGGCTCCAAGCACTTCCTCATGTGTGCTGCGGCACTGCTGCCCAAGTCTGCCTATATTCCTGAAAGCGCTGTAGGGCATGACACAGCGAGCGAACCATTCTAGCGACTCGTGCCGCAATCCCTGTGGAACGTGATGCCATTCAGCCGAGCCTCCGATTACCGTTTACGCCTTCTGTTCTCTTCCCAAGTTTCATCACATACATACATATCGGTGATCATGCACAGTTCGTCGACATCACCATAAGCCGTCCATCTCAGCCATCGCTGCCTCTTCATCTTCGAAGTCGTCTCCGGTCGATTGAGTATGTAGAAGGTGAGCCGGTGATTGCGTCCGGTCTACCATCTCTGCTTCCGCCATAAGAGCATCCAAATCGTCGTCCTCGTCTGGTTCTTCGGTCGTTGGCTTTGGTGCTCCTGAAGTATGACATTCAGCCAGCATTGCGGGCGTAGCATCGTATCCTTCATCCTCGTCCAGAGCAGCTGCTTCTGGTGTCTTCGGGCGCTTTTGTGTGATGGAATCAAGTGTACTCGCTCTTGCCTCTGCAGCCGCAAAACCCGGAATCTCAGTTTCCACCTCGACAGCGTCATCCGCCTCCCAAGGCTTAGGTTTGCCCTCATTGATCCATTGCAATCGTTTGTGCGCGATTTGCTTCTTGTGACCCGTCTTTTCTACCGTCGCTAGGGCATCAAGGAATTTGGCCTTTGGAAATAAGTCGTCAAGCCAAAGTTGATAGAAGGACAGCAAGCGGGCTGCATCGGAAAACTACCGGTGAGTTAGGTACATCCACCGTTCAAACGTCAGAGTAGCGAGAAAGCCGACCTCGTGTCCCTTTCCCTTGAACTGGAGATCTGCAGCGCGCTTTCGAAGCTTGGGGATGCCATTGTCCGAGAGCAGTCTGCAAAAATATGTGGTCAGCTACACGTCGGAATTGAATGGTCGACAGCGCCGGCCTCACCTGGCCTCGTCCAATTTGACTCTCGGAACCCTCGCTCGCTTGGCGACTTCAACCTCTTCTTCGAGACCCAGTGCTTCACCTTGTTTCCTCTTGTTCACGCTGTGCCCCTTCGCATCCGGGGGCGGGGTTCGAAACGGATCCTCAAAATCTTCGACGGCATAATTGTCTAAGTCATCATACTCAGGTGCTGTTCTTGAAGACATGTTGACGGCGTTCTGACGACTGCATAAGGCATCAACAGTTTGTTTGGGTATATGCGCCTTCAGTTGGGATGTCACTAACTGACGCGGTCTCGCGCGGCGCGACTTCAGTTAATGGAAGAAACGCGTCTGCGGAGCTAGCCCATCAACGCACAGACCATCCGATCGGGAGCCACAGAGTCGAGGGCAGCACAGCCACCCACCGCTGTGGCGGCGGCAGATGACGGAATGCCTCAGGCAACAGGCTCCAAGCTTGGTCCCAATCAGCGCTCAGCCATATCTAATTCAATAACCACGCTGAATTGCTGGACGACGATAGCCATCACCTCCGCCAATGGGTATTGATTTATCGTCCGCTACCATGGCTACCGCACAAGTGCAGACATACATTCCCACCAAAGTCGTGAAGAGTGATTATCCTGTTCGTATTATGTCCAATATGTATCGTTTCTCGGCTGCCGATAACGCTAACGTACTTCCACAAAGCTCATCGACAATGACCCGTATGCCCGACCCGATTATCCCAGGCCACATGACACAGCTCAGCTCGATTGCTAACGACGGCACGCTGACAGTCACTTCAAGAGAGTCGTTGGCTATGCCAGACCTTCCGATTATGCCCACGGAGCTATAGCCGCAGCCTTCGCTCCTGGCGCTCTCCTTGCCCTCGAGAAATTCGCTCCCTCGCACGTTGGTAAGGGAGGTTTGGCGCAAGCCATGCGCCTCGCCGGAGCCATTGGTCTTGCTGGAGGATTTCTGTACTTTTACCAGCGCTCTAGCTGTGAGTGTATGCGATGAGGAGAAGGAACGGAATTCACTGACCACGAGGCCATAGTGCGATTCTATGGTGCCACCGAGAATGCGAGAGAGGTTGAGATGGATATGAAGGAGATGGTTTCCAAGGTTAAGTCTGGACAGCCGCTCTACGGCGAGAGCAGATTGACCCCTCATATGCAGGGCGTTGCTGCAAGACAGTCAAGATACTCTGCTCTGTTCATGGGTGTTCTGCCTTGGTTCAACTTCGTCAATCACAACCAGCACGGCGTCGATACCGCGAAGTACTACCAACAAGCTGAGAGAGAGCTGGAAGCCGAGCATTTGAAAAACGGGGGCTCGTGATTTCCTGTAAAGAGTATGTGGATATGTCGCTTGGGAAAAACGACAACCTTCATGTATTATACCTTAAACAGGGAAACGCCCTCGCAGGTCACTCTACTAGGTTAGTGAGCTACCGCTAGAACTTTCTCTGAAGTCCTCAGCATGGCTCAATATATTCCTAATCGCGTTTGCATACCGTATCAACTTGTTTAAGTTAGAATCTGGTCACCCCTATAAGCTAGGTATAGATTAGCCTAATTTACACTAATAGAACTGTTTCCCTTAAGTGGCTAACTTAAGCTCTATTCATAGGGGTTAAGTAGATTCTAATTTAAATAAGTTAATATAATAGTACTAAAGGTCTTAAGACTAAAGTAAGTAAAAATAAAGAGGATAATAGTTTATTTTATAAAATAAACTTCTTACTTTATATATTTATATAAATTTATAAGTAAATATAAGTTATATTTTATTATTAAAGCTAAGTAATATTATATATTTACTTAAGCTTAAATGGGTTAAATAAGTAAATAAAATATCTTAATTAGAGAAAACTTAGATAATTATAAAACTTAAATAAAGTATTAATAAATTTACTTAATAAAAAGCTAGTATTTAAAAACTATAAATATATATTATATAATAATATAGTAATTAATTTTATAATATACTTTTTACTTAATATAGCTCCTTTAGTAGGGCTTATTTATTAAAGAAGTAAGTTATATAGTTAATATAAGTTATAAAAACTTATAAGTTAAAAATACTTAAATAATAATTTATTTAAATAATATATACTTTTATAAAGCCTCTAATTATTTATAATTATTAGTTTATAATAATAATAAACTTAGTTTATTTAAACTTTAACTTACTTCTTTATTATTACTAAAGTGACTTAGAAAATAAATTAATCTATTATTTTATATTTTTATATATTTATAATTACTTTTTATTTTATAATCTATTTTACTAAAGTGGGTTTATAATAGATATTAGTTTTTAAATTTTATTAATTAGATTAAAGATATATAAAGAATACTTAACTTAGTTTAATTAATTTAAAGCTATTTGTATTATTTTTAAAGTTTAAAAGTTTATAAACTTAAATAACTTTAATACTTTAAGATTTAAAATTAACTATAATATAAATATCTTTTTCTAAAGAAAGCTATATTAGAAATATTGATATAAATAAATAAATAAAAGAGGTTAGAGGAATAAATAAATAAACGTTATTAATTCTTAAGGATAATATATTATTAAAAATGAATTATTATATAATTTAATATTACTTATATATATATATAGATTTAAATCTCCCTTAAACTAATTAAATATATACTATTTATTAAATAATAGAATATACTATTATTATAGTCTTAAATAATATAAAAAAAGAAAATACCTTTTAAATATATTAAGAATTAGTTACTTATAAATATTAATAAATAATTTATAACTATAATATAAATTTAAATTTTAAATAAAATTAATAAACCTAATATTTTACTTAAATCTATTTAAAAATAGGAACCTCTATTATATTTTTAATTAGAATATATTAAATATTCTTCAGTTAAGTAAGAATTTATATTTAGTTTTAATATCTTTATATTTAGAACTCTTTATAAATGATATAATTTTAAATATTAAAAGTTAATTATATATAAATTATATTTAACTTAATATTATAAAGAAATAAAAGTTTTATTACTTTTAAAGAATTATTTAAAGAGTTTTATGATTTTGAAGATTATATAAAAGAATTTATAATGATTACTTATTTCAAGTTTTACTATAAAAGGCTAATAATTAATAATATATTTATAGTAATTAGTAATATATTTATAATTATTAGTAATATATTTAAGATAATTAGTAGTATATTTATAATAATTAGTAATATATTTAATAATACTAAAGTGTTCTACTTAAATCTAAGAAATATAAAATTAAAAACGTTTTAATAAAAATAGAAATATTAAAAAACTAAAATAATTAGAGAAACTAAAAACTATTCTAATTAAACTTTTATTTATAGATAATAAGTTCAAAAATATACTTAAGTTTTTAAAAGTAACTATATAAAGATAAACCTTATATTTATTAATAAGTATTTCTATTAAAGTACTTTAAAATTAATAATAAAGTTTTTAATAATATTATAATTAAACTATTTCTAAAACTAAAAGTTAATTTATAATTGTTTTTATAAATAAAGAATAAATTAAGCTTAAAAACATTTTAAAACTAAAGAAATATATTATTAAATATAATATTTATTAAATATAATAGTTATAAAATATAATAGTTATAAAATATCTTCTTATAACTATTTTTATAAAAGCTTAAATAATAAGTTTAAATTAGTTTTAATATAAGAAAAGAGTAATTTCTAATATAATACTATTATTAATACTATAGTTTAAAACTAAACTATATTTAATTTAACTTAGTTATAAATTTCTTTAGTTTTTATAAAACTAATAAAATGTATTATAATAAATAAAGTTTTTATAATCTATAGAGTGAATATAAAGTCTTCTTTTAAATACTCTATATAGATCTATAGAAATATATATTATAGTAATCTATTTTATAATATACTCTTTATCTTATATATATTAAGTAAGGTTTATTAAGAGAGTAAGTTATATAATTAATATATACCTTATTAGCTTATAACTTAAGAATACTTAAAAATAGAACTTCTTCTTAAGTAGTATATACTTCTTATTACTCTTAAGCCTCTTTTAACTACTAGCTCTTAATATATATAGAATATTTTATTTTTAAAATATTTCCTCTATTAAAAAGTCTAGAATTGATATTATTTAAAATCTTTTTCCCTATAATTACTAATATTTAATTAAATTAAAACATTTATATAATATATTATAAATGTATTAATACTTTTTTTAAAAGCTTCAATATATTTTAGAGTAATCTTCTTATGATATACTCTTTATATCTTATAGCTACTTAAGTAGAGATTATAAAAAGAGTAAGTTATATAATTAATATAAGGTTTAATTTACTGCTTTATTATTATTAAAATATTTTATAATATAAGTAAATATCTCTTTCTATTATATTTATATATATTTATAACAACTTTTTATACTTTATATAGTATTATTTCTTTTTAAAACGTTTTAAAAATAGAAAGTTTATTTTAAATCTTTATAAGTATAATTAAACTTATAAAGATAGATTAAACTAGCTTAACTATATTTAAATTATTTATATAGTTTATTAAGTTTAAAATTCTATACACTTTAATAACTTAGATATTTTAGAATTTATAATTAATTATAATATAAATATCTTTCTAAAAGCTATATTAATAATATTAATTATAAAAAGTAAAAAGTATATATAATATAGAAATAATAAAATAAATAGATAAAACAGTTTAAGAAAATAAATAGAAGAGAACTAATTATTTTTAAATATAATAAACTACTAATAAAAAAAACTACTTAAGATATTACTATTATTATATTATCTTATACTTAGGCTTTCTTTAAACTAATTAAAGTTATATATTTTATATATATGTAAGCCCTCTCTTTAAATATAAAATAATAATCTATTAAATAATAGAATACTATTATTATTTACATTTAAAATAATAAAAATTAAATAGTAGTTTTTTAAATATATTTAAAAGTAGTTATTTATAAATATTTATAAGAAGTTTATAAATAGAATAAAGATTTAAATCTTAAATAAAGTAAGTAAAATTACTCTTATATTAAGACTTATTTTAAAATAAAGACTTTTATTACTATATCTTTAATTTAAATATTTAAAATATTTCTAAATATAAGAAAATATAAATCTAATTTTAATACTTGTATATTTATAAAGTTTTAGCCTCTAGCTAGCTACTATAACTTTTACTTAGAACTAATATTATAATAACCTTTAACCTCTCCCTTTAGCTAATAGCTTATTAGTTATATAATCTCCTATAGATCACAATCTCTAAGTTTGGTTATATTTCCTCTATATACACTTAAGTATACTATTATAATCTTATTACTTTTAACGTTATATTAATAGTAACTTTATAACTTTAATTAAGTTTAATTACTATAGTAGACTTTCTCTAACTTTCTAACTTATTTAATAGTCTTTATATATATATTTTATTAGTTTAACTATTTCCTTTACTATTTATATTATATTTATTTAAGGTTTCTATTAACTAAGTTAATATCTTTATAATATATATTTATTAGTAGTACTTATAATATTATAGTTAGTCTAGTTAATCTACTAATTATATTACTCTACTAAAGATATTATTAAAATTAGTATAAATAGTAAAATAAGTAGTAAATATATTTATACTTTTTTTACTAAAAAGTTTACTAAAGTTAGTAAGTAGTTTTTATATTATTACTATTAAAGTTAATTCTAGGATTTGAAAGTAAGACTTAGCTATAGGTACTTAGTCTTTAAAGCTCTCTATACTAAAGAGCGTTATTTTATTAATTACTCTAAACTTAGTTTTATAGTTAATATTAGCTTTAGTATTTTAGGGTATATTTAGAAAAACGCTTTATAGTATGAGGTTTTATAGATTAAGTAGAATAAAATATATTATAAAAGTATAAAAGTCTAAGTAGTTTACTTTAGTAGTATTAGCTTAAGATTAAGAATAAGAAATAAACTTAAAGCTTAATAGAAGTAGTATCTATATATAGCTAAGATAAGCTTTTTTATAGCTAAAACCCTTATAAAACTATCTTTAGTATATATCTTACTTATAGGTTATATAAATAAGGTAGTTAACTTTATTAATAATAAAGCTATTATTAATTAAGCTAATAACTATAATAAGTAAGTTTAAGTTAAAATAAGTAGTTATTTTAAACCCCTAAGTATATATATTATAAAGCTACTAAATTAAGTACTAAGTAAAGTACTTTTATTACTTTTTCCCCTCTTATAAAAGCTCCTACTAAGTGGGCTTAATTAAAACTTCTTTAATATAAAAAACTTAGACTTTAGTTTATTAGAAGGTATTCTTATTAAAGTCTTTTATAAATTATAAGTAAGATATAAATTAATACTATAAATAAAATAGCTTAAAGAAAATAGAAGCTAATCTATAATATTTTTATAAATAACAATTAAATTATATATAAAAGTATTTAAAAAGTAAAAATATATATTATAAAAGAGAAATATATTTTTATAAAATAACCCTTTTTTAATAAACCTTATATTTTTAGATTACCTTTATAAATAATTAAATAATAAACTTAAGTTACTTCTTAATATAAGTAATAATAAAGATAGAACTTATAATATAATACTATATATAGTATTATAATTTTAAACTATATAGTAGATACCTTAGTTTATTTATAAAATTATTAAGCTTTTGAAAGGTTAAAAAAATATATTATATTAAAAATATTTTAAGCCTATTTAGTAGGGGTTTTAAAGGAATATATTATTAAAAGACTAAATATATATAATTTATAATATAAATATAGAGGTTATTTTAAATAATTATAAGAGCTAAATAACGCTATATACTTACTTATACTTATATAATAAGTAGGGGCCCCTATAGAGCTTAGAGCTATAGCTAACCCTCACGCCTACCCTATTATACTATACGTATAAAAGGAATAGGATAATATAATAAAGGTTCTACTACTAGCTATATCTATAGGGCGTTACGCGCGCCTATTACGCTATAACACTTATAAGGTTTTAGTAAGTAGGTAAGAAATATTAAATAGAGAAAAAACTACTAGTTAGAGAAAAAATCTAGTATTAATAATTAGTAGGGATATCTATAGAAATAAAAGTACCTCTCTTTTAACTATAATCTTAGCTATAGGTATAATATATATTTTAAATCTAGCTACCCTCTATAATTAAAGCTTATATAATTGAAATAATACATTTTAGTTAATAATATAACTTATAGTTACCTAATAGTTATTAGTTTTCTATTACCTTATAATTATTTAATAATTACTTAAGTTATTAAATAGTTTAAAAAGACTATAATAAATAGTAAATCTTAATAAGAGGCTAAAGTAGCTATTTTACTTTAAGTTATATTATAGTTAAACTAATTTATTATTAGATCCTCTAAAGGTAGTAACCTCTATTTTATATTAGTCCTATAGACCTTCTAATTATTATTCTCTTTATTAATAAAACTCTTATTAATTTTATTACTATCCTTATTACTTTAAGGTTAATTAGTTAATACTTTAGATTATATAGAAGCTTATTTAATCTTTAAAATAAATAATATAATCTGTACTTTATAAACTACTTAGAAATAAACGAAATAGAGATCTTAAAAAGCTATTAGTTATAATAACTATATATTTTAAATATAAGCCTCTTTTGTAATTAGTAACTGATACTAAAATAGAATTAAGTTATAAAAGTAGTTATTTTAGTATATACTTTTAAGAATAATATAGAAGTTAATTAATTTAAGTTTATTGATATAGTTATATTATAGTTTTACTATTTTAAAATATAGTACTAATTTAATAAGATATTTATATTACTAAAAGTATTATTAAAGTTAATATTAAAGTTTATAATATAATAAGATCTCTATAAAGTAATTATTACTCTCTTTATTAATTTAATTAATAGAGTAATAAATCTTCTACTTTTTAATTAAATATATATATATAGATTACTATAAAAGTTCTTAAGTAGCTATTTAAAGTTATTATTATATAGAATATCTCTTACTTCTTTTAGCTACTTATATAAAGTAGTCTATTTAGAATGAAACTTTTTACTATATAGTACTCTTGTTAAATTTACTTTTTAACTAACTTTTTAAAATCCTCTTAAGTAAAGTAGAGGTATACTTTATTAACTTTAATAAAGCTATAATAAACTAATACTCTATTTTTAGTTTTTTAAGTATTATACTTAATTTACTTTTTATAAAATTTCTTAAACTTAGTAGTAGCTTTAATACTATTAAAGACTAATATATAAAAAACTTTATTTTACTTTAAAATAAAGTATTAAGTAGTTAATAAGAGAGGGATATCTTATTTTACTAAGTAGTTAATATCTTTATTAATTTCTTTATTATACTTATTAAAGATAGTAAAGTAAAAATAAAGGGTTTTTATAACTACTTATAATAATATTAATAATAGTAATATAATAAAAAAGGTAGTAAGTATATAGTTAAGAATAAGGTTTTACTATATAGAGGTTTAAAAAGAGGTCTAATTAGTACTAGAGGGCTATATAAAACTATTAATTTACTCTTTTATTTATTAAAATAAAGTACTATTAATATAACTAAGTTTATTACTAAATTAACTAATAATAATAAGAGTAACTAGGTTTTTAAAGTTCTTCAGTATAATAGTAGGATTAAAAGGTATAAAACTAACTTTATACTAAATACTAAGTATTATATACTTTTTAAATATATATTAATAGATCTCTTATAGAGAAGTAAGAAAGTTAGTTTTATTAAAGCTATATACACTATCTTAAACCTTCTTTAATAATATTTATTAATATTAATACTTTTTAACTTAATAAATACTAATATTAAGAAGCTATAACTTATATATAAAGTAAATAAATAGTTAAAAAAGCTTAATCTTAGAAGGGTTAGTATTACTAATAAACTACTAAGTAAAGTAACTACTATAGCTATCAATAATAAAGAAGTATTAATTTAATATATTATAAAGCTTTATATACTTATTAAAGTATTATAATTAGTTAAAAGTAATCTTATTATTTATATAACTTATCTTATTAATATTAAAAATAATCTTATTTTTAAACTTATTATTAATAAATTTCTAAAGTAATAAGACTTTTAATATTATAATAAAAAGGGAGATTATTTTATTATTAATAGAAATTATTATAATAACTATAATGTATATAATCTTTTAAATTAGTAAGAGTAGAGTTATAAATATTAATAGAGGTCTAAATATAAAAGCTACTACTAAAATATTTACTATTAAAACTTATTTTATTTGTATTATATATTTATTTAGAAGGGATATTAAGGTTACCATAAGCTTTATTAAAGAAGTTAAAGTATTTAATAATAATTTTATAGTTATGAATTAATTTATAAGTAGTAAAGAAAAACTTAATATAATAGCTATAAAGAGTAGTTTTCTATTACTTAAATTACTACTTTACTTATTATATTAAGATAGTATTATTAATACCTCTATTATAAAGATAAGTAATCTTATTAATAATATTATATAACTATATAACCCTTATATAATAGCTAAGTTTAATCTAATAATAGATTTAGTATTAGAGGGCTCCCTCTTTAAGAGGTATTAGAAAAGTATAATTACTACTGTAAGCTTTCTATAATTAGTAGTTATTAATATAAGAGGCTAGCTACTTATATAGTATTTTATATTCCTATATAAGGGGAGAGATATTACCCTTCTTACTAGCCTTAACTTTAGCTTTATAATTAGTAGTAGTATAAATAATTTAAACCTTAATAGTATTAATATTAGAATATATAAGTATAGCTTTTAGCTAGTTATTATAATATTTACTTAGAACCTATATTATAATAATCTCTAACTTCCCCCTTTAGCTAATAACTTATTAGTTATATAATATCCTAAAGATTACTATTTCTAGCTTGAGCTTTATTTCCCCTATGCGCGCTTAGGTATACTATCTATTTAATAATCTTATTACTTTTAATATTATATTAATAATAACTTTATAACTATAGCTAAGTTTAATTACTATAGAAGTAGACTTTTTCTAATTTTTTAATTTATTTAATAACCCTTATATATATATTCTATCTCTATATTTATTAATAATATTTATAATTTAACTTAATTAACTTACTAGCTACACTACTTTAGTAAGGATATTATTAAAGTAAGCGTAAATATTAAAATAAGTAGTAAATATATATATATATCTTCTTATAAAAGGGTTTACTAAAGTTTATAAGTAGTTTTTATATTATTACTACTAAAGTTAGTTTCTAAGACTTTTAGATAGGATTATACTATAACTATTTAGTTCTTAAAGTTCTATAGGATAAAGAGTATTATTTTACTAATTACTATAAATTTAGCTTCATACTTAGTATTAATTTTAATATTTTAGAGTATACTTAAGAGAAAGTTTTATAATATAAGATTCTATAAATTAAATAAAATAGAATATATTATAAAAATATAAAAATTTAAGTATTTTATTTATAGAATAAAGAATAAGTTTAAAACTTAGTATAAGTAATAATATCTTAAGTATATAGCTAAAATAAGCTTTTCTATAATCAAAAACTTTATAAAGCTATTTCTAATATATGTCTTATTTACAATATAAGTTATATAAGTAAAGTATTTAACTTTATTAGTAATAAAAGTATTATTAATAAAACTAATAGCTATAATATTAAATATATTTAGTTTAAATATTTTTGCTTAGTAAATTAGAGTTTAGATAAGTAGTTATTTTAAACTCTTAAGTATAGATATTATAAAACTATTAAACTAAGTATTAACTAAAATATCTTTATTACTTTTTCCTCTAATATAAAAACCCTTATTAAATTAGTTTTAAACTTTTTAATATTATTAAATATAAATATAATAATCATATTAATAAATATTATAATAAATAAAAGTAAAAATAATAATAATATATAGTTATAAAGAGTTAAGCTTATTATAACTAGAAATAATAAATAAACTAAGTAATTAATAATATTTCATTAATAAGATTATTATAATAGAAATAAGACTTATAGTTTTTTTATAGAGCTAATATAAACTTTAGTACTTTATATAATTTCCCTAATCAGTAGTTTTCTCTTTAATTAATATCTCCTATTTCTTTATTAGAATTTATAGAAGTTTAAAAAGTAAATACTATAATTTAGCTACTATAATTACTCTTTATAGAATTATACAGAAATTTAAAAAAAACCTTATTTTTAAAATTCTCTATTAAAGAATCTAAAACTATTATTATTTTAAAAGTATATTTTAAAAAGTTAATATGGAATTAAATAAAAGAACTAATAAATATATTATAAAGAAAATAATATTTTATTTTAAAAGCCTTCATATCTTAATAATATATTATAATTAAAATATAAATATATTTAAGTTATTTAATTTAATTCTTACTATATATACTAAGTATAAGCTTTTTAATAGCTAAGACAACTATTTAGTTAATAATTATAAATTTTAAAAAATATTATTTATATAATTTAAATTAAATTAAAGAAATAATAATTAATTATAATATTTATGAAGTAAATATTTTAATTTACTTTAAAATATTAAAATAAAAAACAGATTTAAATTTAATTTAAATAAAATGTAAACCTTATTTAGTAGCTTATATTAAAAGTTAAATTACTAAGACTAATTAAATTTAAAAAAGATATTTTAAATTTTTAAAAAATAAATCTTTTAGTAAAAAAACTTTTTTTATATAAAGTATATTAAAATATTATTAGATTTATTATTATATAAGTCTCTATTCTACTATTATTTATTTAAATAACTAGCTAAATATGAAAGTTAATATAGCTTACATATTATTTATAAATATATAAGTTTTATAATAATATACTTAATATAATAGAACTATTAATTAGTTTATAAAATAAATTAATTTATATAATAATATCTTTACTAAAGAAATATATATATATTAATAAATTATATCTCTTTTAATATAATAAGAAATTAATAATAATTAAAAGTACTTAATATAAATCTTTTATTTATAAGAACTTTCTTAAATTAATAAATTAAATATTTAATTAAATTCTTAAAATATAACTTAAATATTATAAATAATAGATATCTTTAATATTATAGAAATATTCTTAGTTTTATATTATATATAAAGTTTTAAATTAATAAAAGTAAGTTTTTCCTGAAATAATAAAATTAATTTGAAATTAATAAAAAGAAAAAAGTTTTAAAAAAACTATTTTTCTTAAAATATAACTTAATATTATAATATATAATAGTAATTCTTTTAATTTAAATAGAAGTACTTTATATAAAATATATCTATATTAGAATTTATTTTATATAAAAATAATTTCTAAAATAATTTAGGAAATACTATTTATAATATAAGTTAATATATTTATTAACTTAATAAAAAATATACAATATTTAATAAATAGTTTTAAGTTATTTATTATAAGTTTTATATTAAGAAGAATATTATATATAAGTTATTTTATATATTTTATAAACTAATTAAAGTTAAATTTAAGTTTTATTAAAACTTTATATTTAAAAACTTAATAATAAAACTAATTATAAACTTTCTTTTTAAATTAAATTAATAAAATATATTATTTATACCTATTATTACTTATTTTTAAGATCTTTAAAAGTCTTTATAAAATAGTTAGTAGATAAAAAAACTTTATATTATTATATATTATAATAAATTTAAAATACTTCTTAATTTTAAAAGTTACAGTGTTTTAAATTATTTATTAATATATATAAAAGTTCTTTTTATTTAATATTTATTTAATTAAAAGCTAAATATTAATATATATAATATAGATATAAAAGTATAAATTACTATAAAAAAGTTTAATTTAAAGATTCAATATATATTTATAGAATAATATTTTTCTAAAACTAATTTAAATTATAAACTCTAGCTAGCTATTATAACGTTTACTTAGAACTTATATTATAAGGATCTTGTTATTAGCGCAGGCCTGAAATATTATCAGCGTAGGCCCCCTACTTTAACTGCAGTCCTAGCTAACTAGCGCTATTAACGCTAATAGATAGTAATTACTAGTAATTACTAGCTAAGTTAGTCTATACGTCTTTTTTAAGTAGTGAAAGCCTAAAAAGCGGCTTTTTAGTAAAGTAGGCCTAAAATGCTTAAATCTGAGGAGTTCTTAATTAATCGCAAAGTTCTTAATTAATTGCAAAAGTCTCTGGCGCTGGCCAGCTAATTTAACCCCTCTGACCGCCGCGCCCTCTCCTAGGCCCTCGCCTGCGCCCTCTCCTACGCCCTCTCCCACGCCCTCTCCCGCGGCCCCTCCCACGCGCTGAGGGGTCGTACTATATAACTTAGAGGCTACTGGGCGCTAGCGGCGGCGGCGGCGGCGGCGATAACGATAACGTTAACAACTCGTTAACGCGTATAGTTAACGTTAACGCGTTAGTGAGGAAAAAAAGGCTAGGAATAGTAAATCTAAGGGGAAAAGAACCGTGGCCTCTGGTTAGCTAGGACTGTGGTTAAAGTAGGGGGCCTGCGCTAATAAAATTTTAGGCCTGCGCTAATAATAAGATCTATATTATAATAACCTCTAACTTCCCACTTTAGCTAATAGCTTCTTAGTTATATAAGTAATTTTAGTTTTAGCTTAGCTAGATAGTTCTATAGATTACTATCTCTATTTTTAGTACTATCTCTCTCACGCGCACTTAAGTATACTATTATAATCTTATTACTTTTAACGTTATATTAATAATAACTTTATAACTTTAACTAGGTTTAATTACTATAGTAAACTTTCTTAAACTTTCTAACCTATCTAATTAATATTAGTAATAAATATATTCATAGCGTTTAGTAAGTAGTTTATATATTATTATCACTAAAACTAGTTTTTAGATAAAACCTTATTATAGCTATTAAGTCCTTAAAACTCTATATATTAAAA
This sequence comes from Colletotrichum theobromicola, assembly GCA_014705045.1. Classification (NCBI taxonomy): domain Eukaryota; kingdom Fungi; phylum Ascomycota; class Sordariomycetes; order Glomerellales; family Glomerellaceae; genus Colletotrichum; species Colletotrichum theobromicola. The sequence goes on from JABGLZ010001053.1 coordinate 54,994, forward strand.
GGCGTTATTTTATTAATTACTATAAACTTTATCCTATAATTAGTATTAATTCTAGCATTTTGAGCTATATTAAAGAGAAATATATATAGAATAAAACTCTAAAGATTAAGTAAAATTAAATATATTATAAAAGTATAGAAATTTAAATACTTTATTTATAGAGTAAGGAATAAGTTTAACGCTTAATATAAGTAATGTCTTAAGTATATAGCTAAAATAAGCTTTTCTATAGCTAGAAACTTTATATAGCTATCTCTATATAAGTTATATAAGTAAGATAGTTAACCTTATTAGTAATAAAGTTATTATAAATAAGGCTAATAGCTATAATAGTATAATAAGTTATAGTTAATATAAGTAGTTATTTTAGACCCCTAGATATATATATTATAAAGCTATTAGACTAAGTACTAACTAACGTATTCTTACTACTTCTTCCCCTATTGTAAAAACCACTATTATATAGGCTTAAAACTTCTAAATAAAATTAATTTAAATTATAATAACACTTATTATATAGTTTAGTTATAAGTCCTTCTAATATAATATTACTTATATATATTTTAAATATAAAGATTTTTAGAAAGGATTTAGTTATTTAGAAAATATTTAAAATTATTTATAAACTTAGAAAATACTTTAAAACTTTCTTAGTATATAGTATTAAACTAAATAAAGTTCTATATAAGCTATAAAACTTTAAATTGCTTTCTATAAGGAATTTAATTTAAAGTTTTGAAAGTTTAATTTATAAAGTTTAAAAAAGTAAATCTACTTCTTTTTAACCTCTAATTAAAAGAATTAAAAATATCTTTATATTAATAATTTCTTTATTCTTTTCTCTTTAATATTTAAGAAGTTTATATAAGTATAAAGAGAAAAGGAAAAATATAAATTTAAATAATAAACGTATATTAAATAATCAACGTATATTAAATAATATTTTAAAATATAAAGTATAATAAATTAAATAATTTAAGGATATATTTTTAATTATTATTTAATTTAAAAGATTTTATAGAAGTTTAATAAGATATTACTTCCTCTTTAATTATTTCTTTCTAAGTATTTTTTTCAAAAGAACTTAGAATAAATAATAATTTAAAGAATTAAAATATATTTAAAAATAGTTTAGTTAGTCTTTTATTTACTTAGTCTTAGTAAAATAAATACTACTTTTATAATAATACTACTCTTAAAGTTTATTATAACCCCTTTTCAGAACTATTTAGTTATTATAAATTATATAGTGTAATACTTCTATAAAACTAAATACTTTATAATTTACTCTAGTATTTTAGGAAGTAAACTTCTAAGTACTAAAATATATCTTAAAATAATAAATACTCTTTAAAAAAATAGACTAATTAATATTAAGTTTTTTAGAATACTTTATTACATTATTTTAAAAACTAATAATATATAAATAGTTTAAAAAATAGTAGTTATAAGGTTTAAATCCTTCTATCTCTTATTTAACTCCTAAAGTATAATATATTTAGTTATATTATATTTATAAATATTTAAAAAGAGATAAGAATAAATTTCTTTTATTTATTATGTAACGTAAGTAAAAACTATAAATATCTAAATAGAATTTCTATAAAACTAAAGTAATATAGTTTTAATTCAAAATAAAATAATTACTAATCTTATTACCTTTATAATAACTCTTTTTTTTAATAGAAAGTATTAAGATTATTAATAATTTATTAAATATTTTTCTTAAGTAATATAAGATTATAAATAAAGGTTTTAAAGTTAATAATTATTAACTTATATTAATTACTATTTAAAATAATATTTTAAGGAGGTCCTTTAATTATTAATAAGTATTAAATATATCTCTCTTAAGGATGTTATAATATTCTAAAAAAGAATATAATATATAAACTAATTAATTAAAAGTAAATATTTTTAAACTAAAGTAAAGGTTTATAAATTCAAAACTAATAAACACTTTATATAAAGAAACTTAGAA